>JAULBZ010002695.1:0-18163 GCA_032360805.1 Neoturris breviconis | reverse complement strand
TATCGGTGTAAATAGGTCAGTACAATTATGTGTATTGTGCCTTACAAAATGTTATACAATGTTATGTAAATTATTACAGAATTTAAATAAAGAAAACCTAACCTAACCTAACACTTTTAAGACGGAGCTGAGTACTTCTGTTGTCTGCTGTAAAGAGTGTATACACATGGTAGAAGTTTTAACATTAGAAGAAAGAAGAAAGCATAAATCATAATGTGTTTTTACCAATCATTACCAATTTCAGTTATACACCATGGGCATTTACTAAAATTCTGATAACTTAGTCTGACCAATAATATGAAATGGAAGTAAATAAATTTTAAGTAAAAGGGTTTTAACTTGGGAATGGGTATTAAACTGGTCAATTAACAATTAAATCAGCAAACAAAGAGTTTTAAGACCACTACAGATCAAGTTTTGTGCATGTTACTTTAATCTAAAATCTGAAAAATCAATTAACATAATAATGACTAGTAGCAGATAAAAGTGTAAATAATCACTGTGGAAGAGTCAACATAGCTTCAGACCATAAAGTCCAAAGTCATACTCAAAAACAAAAAGGTCTTCTCCACAGTGATAAATTACTTGTATTTCAATCACTGCATAATCGCTCAATAATAATGGTGAAAATAAAACAAAGTTTCCAGTAGGCAAAACCTGTTCAGTCCTGCTGAGTCAGCAGTAAAAATGCTAGAACAACATTGAAAACAGCATTTTGCTCACAAGGTCATGCACAAAACGGTTCTCAAGATATCATAGTCTAGAAGTTTTTGAAGAGACAGGTTTATGCTAATCGTTAAAAACACTTTAATATTGATCTATCTACAGTACAGCTTCATGCATGTAATAAACTATACTTATACTAAAAACACTTCTGAAGTGCAAAAGGGCTATATGTTTTAAAAATGTTTTAATGTACATTTTAATGTAACCTATTGTATCATTGAATTACCAATAAAATAAATAAACTAAGGATCCTTTTGATAGGCACCAAAAATTTAATTTATTTTAATACCTTAATTTTTACGTCAACAAGAGAAGAAGTAATTAAGGACAGTCTCAAAAATAAAATCTGCTGAGGAGAGTACTGAGGAGAGTACTGAGTCAATGATCTTGCAATGGATTGGTTTCTTCATACCAAAGAAACCAATCCACTGCAAGCTCATTGACCTAACACATTTCTGCACAGATTCGTTTTTGTTAAATTTTGTTAATTATGATGATGATCCCTACATATTTCCTTCATAACATGAAACAACAAATTTCAAATTCATCACAGTAATAAATTAGTTACTTTAATTTATTTTTTGACTATCTAATTACACTAACGACTATCTAATTATGCTCAATTGACAAAAATTAAGTGATTCTAAGTAAATAAAGTTTCTATTCAGTGAGCAAAAACTTGTTCAAAGTCAGCAGTGCTAGATCAACATTTAAAACATTATTCTAGTGTCTTTACTGCAGACTTTAAACAAGTTTTTGCCCATAGAGTAAGCGCTAGATGCAGCGGTCGAATAAAAAAACCAACTATTGCAAGCTCATTGACCTAACACATTTCTGCACAGATTCATTTTTGTTGAATTTTGTTAATTTTAGTCGATTTAACCCTAACAAAAAAGTTGGTTTTAGAGTGAAAGTTTAAGATGGTCCCTACATACATACAACAGATTTGTATCCCAAATAAAGAAAATATCAACTGGATACGACCAGGTCCGATTAGTGTTTGACCGCTACATTGAAGGTTCCTTAAAATCAAGAACCAGAAACAAACGGACATCTAGTAATGAAATACGGTATCAAGTTACTGACACAACAAGTATTGAAAATACGACTTTGAAAAAGTTTCTATCACACATCGAGACAAAGCAAGACCTTACAGTATATCTATCAAAGTACATTATCAAGGCATTGAATGACATTGGAGTTAAGTACACAGTGACGTATGACCTAAAAAGTGAAAGCAACATTGATGATTACAGCAATGAAATGAAACATGATCATGAAGAGGCAGATACTCTGTTGGTATTGCAAGCAATTGATGTTGCACAAAATGACCCTTTCACAGAATGCACCATTTATTCACCAGATACATATGTCTTTCTACTTCTCATCCATTACTCACAATTGTTACCACGGGTAATTTTATAATTTTTTAGGTCTTATTTTATGAGAAGTATTCTTGTTGCATTTCTTAGATTTCCTAGGGTTTAAAACCCCAACGTCTGCATACCACACCCCATGCTTATTTAAAGAAATTAATTTAAGCCACTTTTTGATTATAATATCCTGATTGAAGCACATAATTGGATTGTTTAATATATTTACTTAGGATGTTAATTTCTTGCCCAGACGCTCTTTTAATTGGTGTATTTTACCTTTTGATACCATTAACCAGATAATTTTAATACGGAGTGTTTCTGCATTTGCTCCATAGGTTACGTATTTCAAAACAGGAAAAGGGCAAAATCAACGCAACATAGATATTAATGCATGTTTCGAAGCAATAAACCCCGATAGAGCCCAAGCACTGCTTGGGTTTCATGTATTTACTGGTTGTGACCAAATAGGGCGTTTCAATGGAAAATCAAAATCTACCTGGTGGAAGGGATTCATTAACGCAGATGATAATGTTTTAGCTGCTCTGAGTAACCTTGGAATTGGAGAAAATCTTCCCACGCTTGACACTCTCGAAGCTTTGGAAAAATTTGTTGTAAATGTGTATGGTGGTCAAAAGTGTCCTCGAGATATTACAACGCTGTCCGACTTACGATGGTATTTATTCTCCAAATTTCAGTATGAATCATAGAAGTTGCCACCAACGTTTAGTGCTTTAAAGTACAAGATATTCCGTATTCATTTTGTTACGATGGTTCTTCGAAGGGCACATTTACCTCTGCAAAACCTTCCATCAGTCTTAAATTATGGATGGGAAAACGTCAATTCTTCATTGTCTCCAATATTAACAGACAACTTACCAGCACCGTTAGCATTAATTGAACTGAGCGTTTGTTCATGCAAGTCTGACTGTACAACAAATAGATGCAAATGCTACAAAAATGGATTTATTTGTACTGATATGTGTAAATGTACCAAATGCAATAATACTGATGAATCCGAAGAGATTCTACAGGAGGACATTGATTCGAGTGACTCTGATGACGACGATTTCTAGATGATCAAAAGCTTTTAACTTTTGAGCAGTTTGGTTTAAAATAAGACATGGAATATCTATTTATAGCTTATAAAAATTTGTTTTTTTTAAATCCGGGGGTTATTTTACAGTTACATTATGCATTTCGACATAGAAAACATATAGCCCTGAATAATAATTAGACAAGTTTAGGTTGCACTATCATGTCTCTATTGTAGCAAATAAACACCACCTAAAAAAATATCAATTTATAAATTTTAGGGGTGTTTTTCTGTATAATTTGTGACGTTTTACCCCCTGGATTTGTAATTTTTGAATCCTGATTATCTCTTGAACTGTTGATTTTGAATACATGGTTTTTTCACATTTTTTGATGCTTTTTATGAGTTCTATTGAATGACATAATTTTTTTCCAAAAATTCCAACTTTGATATTTTACTGACCAGAAAACCTATGACGTCATATGCTGACCACACCCATTTTTTAAAAAAATGACACCATGTTTTTTTTTCATCCAAATTATCCAGAGATTACATTCCAATCAAAAAATTGCTTCTAACAAGCTCCTGCACACGAACCCTTATTTTAAGACATAGTGGCCCACACTACTTCCTTCATAACATGAAACAACAAATTTCAAATTCATTACAGTAATAAATTAGTTATTTTAATTTATTTTTTTGACTATCCACAGTGGTCAAAATAAGAGCAAATAATCACTACAGAGTAGTGATTTTTTAATATAGCTTCAGGCTTCAAAGTTAGGGTCAATAATCACTCCTCCACAGTGATTACTTGCTCTTAGTTTGAACAATGCAGACACCTTAATGGTTCCAATCCAACGTTTGCGCAAATAAATCAATGTCAAATTCCAGGATCTAGGACTTTCCAAGACATTTTTTTCTATTTATTAATGACGTTCCCAGACTATATTCCAAGACTTTTATGGACACTTTATTGACAATGCAAGAATTTTTAAGGACTTTCTTGTTGGTAACGTTCAGGGGCGGGTGCATGATTTTAAAGATGTAAGTAACATATTTCCAAAAGTTCACAAATCAACACTCAAATTTTTTAGGTGACGCTGTAAGTATATTTTGACATTAAAGCATGAATTGTAAAAATGGGAGAACAAGAATTTGAAAATTTCCAGGAAGTTTCCAGGACTTTAGCAAAAACATGTCGAAATCCCAGAACTTTTCAAAACCGTTTTTGAAATCCAGGACTTTCCATGATTATTTTTTAAATCCAGAACTTTTCAGAACCTGTGGCAACCCTGACACCCATATCAGGTTATTTTACCACTTCTGTGGCTTTTGCCACAAATGTTTTGCCTCATTGAAATCTTCATCATAAATTCAAGCTCATTGACTCAACATTCTTTATCACAGATTAATTTTTCTCAAATTAATTGATTTCGACTTTTTTAAAGCTGCTAAAACATCTGCCTTTTAATCAAATTTTGGAGATGACTCCTTAAAGACCCTTTAAATCTCAGACATTTATCAAGTAGACTTAAGAATTAGGATCTTAGGACTTTTTGTAAACTTGACAAATTCTGCTGTTCCTAGCAGCCTAATACCCAGACTCTTAGGAACAAATTAGAATTTTTTAATCATTTGTCTTTTTAAGTAGATTGCCTCTGTTAAAAGTATTGAGGAGCCCAGTATTAATAGGGTTAAGAACAAATCGAGGTTAAAAATCATTTAATTACTAAGAGCAAGAAATTCAAAATACACAAACCAAATGAAATCTTTTCATCAATATCTTTTTCCAGAGAGTACTTTCAAATAATGCAGGGTAACATAACAAATATGAAACATCCAGCCTAGCAAAACTGCTAAACACATTTTAAAAAATTAAGCGTGTTTGATTTTACAAACAAAAAAAAGAGACCATTTTTAAAAGAGCATCCATCCTTGAATTTTCAATATTCTTATAAAAACTAAAACGAAAATATCCAACATATTATTGCGTATTAATTATTTCACCTGAAGCAATGCTCGAAAATTACTCCTCCACAGTGATTATTTTCTCTTATTTTAAACACTAGAATGGTTTAAATTACTTTTGAGGATGATATTTTCTTACACTGTCAAATTATGTTTTTCGATGGTTGAGAAAATACTTATTTCTTCTATTTCCGTTTACTATTTTGCATCGACTGTATTTAAAGCAAATTAAAAAAGTATCTGTAAAGAAGATTCTTAATTAATCAACAATCAATTTCAATCTATTGAAAATAATATGCTTCTCCACAGATGCCATAGATACCCATCTCAAATTGGTTTTTATTTTATGAAAGACTAGAAACAACATTATTTTATTTTCTGTACTTCTCAAAATGTTTACAAGCCTGAATGTAAATGTTGGAGGAGTGTTTTTTTAGTATAGTTTTCAGTTGCAAACTATATTCAAAAAACACTCCTCCACAGATGATATTTAGTCATATTAAATAGTAATACAACACAATAAAGTAAAAATCAAGAAGAATTAAACGCAAACACAACTTTTTGGATATCCAATGAATGAGACTGATTTAACACGATTGCATCCCTTCGTATGCGCCGTGGCGTAGCAGAAATTTCATTTGAGCCAAAAATTCTTTTCAATAATTTACAACACCAACGTTGTAATTTTCGATTGCGATATAAAAACAATATTCCGTTGATTCCACTGTTTAAATACATAAATAGCATTGTCCAAACCTCCACAATATGAAACGTTTTACTACTGTTAGGGTTATCCAAGATAATTCTAAATGCAGCATAAATATTTGCAATGGTTGATGGTAAAAAACAAACTATTAATGATATTGATATAAGTAAACTCATTTTATACAATGCTCTATCGTATACGGGTGGCACCGATATTGTAGTGAATGATATTCTTGTTTGCTTTGCTGTTATTTGTACATATTTTAAAATGTGATGATAAATTAAACTTATCGTAAGGAAAATAAATGCTTTGAATAAACCTAACATGAAAAGCGATATAGCTTGACCATACTTTGTGTTGACTAGAAATGTGAAATGTATCGTCATCCACGAGAACACCATAACAAATAGCAAAAACAGGATAAAAGAAATACCACGAGACGTTGAATAACGTACATGTATTCGTTTCTTGAGAATAGCAAAGTATCGATCAACTGCGATCAGCCACACAGTAACAGCTGACAAAATAGTAGGAAATACACAGAAAATGTTCATCGTTACTATATAGAAACAACTATGCATAATCATTAACTGTGAGTTTGCTAATACTCGTAACGCAAGCGGTATCGTAACTATACCAATAGAAAAGTCTGCAAGAGTTAAAAATAAATACAGTCGATTTGATTTCACTTTCATTTGTCTTGTTTTTATCAATCCACACAAAACTAAACTATTTGTGAGAACAATAAAGCCTGCACATAGTGAAAATAATATAATGGTTACAATGTTATGTACAGGACCAACTAAATCTGGCCGAAGTATACTACTGCATGTAAGATTTACACTGTCATAATAACCGGTCATCATTACTACAATTTTTTCTTTACAGAGATCATCTATATTTTGTTCCCATTAAACATTTAACACTATTCAATTAAATTACTCTCAATTAAATATAATCTTCTTAGTAATCGTTCTGTTATCGTCATCCGGTTTCTTTGTTTCTGTTACCAGTCTTCTGTTTTAAAAGTGATATATTTCTAAAAATTAAAAGATAAAAGTATTAAACATATTTTGTAACAAAGTTAAAAACTTTTAAATATTTTATAAGTAATTTTATATCCACAATGGCGAAAATGAAGTGTTAACGCCTTGAGACTACAAAGACACTGCTGTGAAAAATCAGGTTTAAAAACACTCCTTCACATGTGATTCAAGTTTAAATAAAAATCCTTCTAGTTGCAATTCAGTGTAACGAAAGTAAGACATGATTAATTGGATTATCTGTTATGATAACATAAAAGGAAAAAAATAGATTAGAAAAACATCTCATGAACTATAATATAAGGGACCATCTCAAAAATAAAATCTACAGAGGAGTGTATTACTGAGTCAATGATCGTGCACTGGATTGGTTTCTTCATAGCTCATTCATGATACTTCCTGCAGTTCATAATAATGTAAATAAGTACTGTAAGCTCATTGATCTAATACACTTCTACACATATTCATTTTTGTTGAATTTTGTCAATTTGATTTAACCCTACCAAAAAATTTGGTTTTGGAGTAAAATTTGAGATGGTTCCTAATGTCTTTCCATGTCAGGGGAAAGAATATAATATACATTTTTAGCTTGCCTAGAATACAAATATTTCCTTGGCCTATGAATACCAGCGTTTAAAATTAGATCAAACAATCATTGTGGAGGAGGGATTTTTGAGCATAGTTTAGTTTACAAAGTCTGCAGCTATACTTTTCCACCAGTAATTGTTTATTTGTTCTTATTTAAGTCTAATTTACGAGCATCACACCCTTATTCCACCAAACATTGGCCCCTTATGAAAATGTTAATTTAAAGAGCATTCTCTAAGCACTTTTCACTGTAAAGAAAAACTAACAAAAAAGAGGTAAACTTACCTTGCCTATGGGACCATCCATAAGGTATGTATGCACGGGGTCATGTCAAAAGTGGAAGAGAGTGTTAACTGGTAAAAATGTGAAGAGAGAAGTGGTTAAAATAAGAGCAAATAATCACTGTGAAGGAGTGCCTTTTGAGCATATCTCCACAGTGATTATTTACTTAAATCAACCAGTTGAGTTAGTGATCTCGAAAGAAAGAAACTTTCAAAACTCTTTGCAGTGAATACAACTTACCTCAATTTAAACAATGATACACAAGATCTTCAGATACTTGTGTTTGATGTGTTAAGCTTGATTCTTTGTGTATCATTAACAGCATAATTAACATAATTAACATTATTTCTTATTTATAAACTTCAATTGGAAGAAATAACTTCCTGAATTTACAATCAAAACAAAAGAATACTGATCAAAATTAATCATATAATATTTTATACCTTATGCTGAATCAATAATCTTGCAATTGATTGGTTTCTTTGTACCAAAGAAACCAAACAATTGTAAGCTCGTTGACTTAACACTCTACGTCATAGATTAAATTTCTCAAATTTTATTTTTGACTTTTTTAAAGTTGCTAAAATATCTGAACGAATTTTGGAGATGGCTCCTAAGTTCAAGTAAACACAAAAAGTTCAATCATCTCTGTCTACACGAATATGAACACAAACTTTAAAAAAACATGCAATGTATTTTGACATTGTATTACTGTTATGTTTTTATCATAAGTCATAACATAGAACCTAGACATGAGTTTGCAGACACAATAGAATTGTTACCATTAGTTATTTCTATCCCTTATATGAACCTGAAAACAATAGTATAATTTAGTCACATCAGTTTCAGCTTCCACAAAGTCTACGAAATCATTATAAACAGACCTAAACACAATCCTTTTAATGTTTTTCAAGAAAAATACATTATAAATGAAAATCCTCTTTATCAACAAAGCCATAATTAGTAGAACATAGTAATGAGATTGGTACAACATTACAACATTACAATATCCCATGGTGACAATTATATAGCAGATGAGAATTTTAAATGTTGCTATTTGTATAACGTAATTGAATTTTAAATATTAATATGGTTGTTAAGCAAATTCTTCAGAAGACCAATTATGCTTAATTAAATAAACATTATTCCACTCTTTAGAGAGACAGTAGATCAGAGAAAACTTGTTCAAAGTCTGCAGTAAAAACCTTTTCAATGTTGTTCTAGCATCTTTACTGCAGACTTTGAACAAGTTATTGCCCACTGGGTATGATAAGGTTAATAAGTAAACAGGAAGCAATCTTGAAACCATTTTTTTTGTCCCCTGTGGTGGAACTTCCAAGTCTGAAAAGAACTCTGTGGAGAAGGGTGTTTTAGATGAAAAATATACTTCTAAATAAGTGATGTTCCGCATGTTTTACCAAGCATAGAAAAGATGCTAGAACAACGTCTTCAACTTTGTTCTAGCATTTTTTCTTCAGACTTTGAACGAATTTTACACCACTGGAATTTCTTATCACTTACTATGCAGAGAAGAGTCTTTCACGGTGATCAAAATAAGAGGAAATAAGAGGAAATAATCGGTGTAAATGGGAAGGGAATTTTGAGCATACCCAGTGGGCAAAAAAACTTGTAGAGACGCTAGAACACTGGGTTTTTTGCAGAAAATAATTCTAATCAGTAAAACAATCAATTAAAATACCAGTTTTTATTTATAGCATCATGTGAGTAAAAATTGAATAAACAAAGTGTCCTTAGAAAGATTATTGATGACACTTTATGATATCTAAGTGTCAAAAAGTAAAGATGCCAAACTACTTATTAGTTAGAGATTAAATGACTAGATAAGACATTTCAAAATTTCGCTCCAAAACCAACTTTTTCGTTGGGGTTAAATCAACTAAAATTGACAAAATTCAACAAAGAATGAATCTGTGCAGAAGTGTGTTAGGTCAATGAGCTTGCAATGGATTGGTTTCTTCGGTACGATGCAAGATCATTGACTTAGAACTCTCCTCAGTAGATTTTAGACAATGTTTCAAAAAGTTGATTTCCACCAGGCAAATAATCTAATAAGAAAGTCAAAATAAGACATTCCATTGTCATAAATTTTCCATATCTACCAATGGAATGTCTTCTTTGTGGCTTCTGCACCAATGGAATGTCTTCTTTTTGGCTTTTATAGCAAATTATTTCGCTTAGTGGAAATCAACTTTTAATATAAAAACTAGCTAAAGGTTGTGTCAATTTCTACCAATGGAATTTAATTTCTATGCATGCGCATTTTCTGTTCCTTTTCCATTCCGCGGAAAATTTTCTGAAGTGGAAAATGTCCTTAAAACAGGCTAATACAAAATTCTGAGGAAATTTTTGTATATGGATGCCACCTTTTTCGAATAGACATGAAGGACAAAAAGTGATCACAAACTTTTGAGATTTGACCAACTCTAATAAGAAACCGTCTCAAAAATAAAATCTACAGAGGAGAGTACTGAATAACACACTTCTGCACAGATTTATTTTTGTTGAATCTTTTGTTAAATTTCCCTAGTACTATATAGCGTCATTCTGCACATAGAATATTGCAATACATTTGTACTATGTTAGTGTCATTCTAGACAAATATATCTGCAGTGCATTGTACTATTTAGTGCCATTCTGCACACAGATTTTCCCAGTACACTCAAGTACATGTATCTACCTTATTGGTACAATTTTATTCGCAAATTCCACAGACAACCCCAAAATTAGCAAATCTTGTATATTATGTACCCACGAAAAGTTTTCAAAATAAAATTCACGAAAATAAGTACTCACAAAATTTTCCAATAAAATAGTAAAAATGATACAAGAAATCGATCAAACAAATAAACTAACCTACATTCAGTCCCTATGACGTTAAAGAACAAGATATTGACTTTTCATGCACTTTTCATGCATTTAAGTAAAACATAAAATAATGTTTCATCAACTTGTACTTTTTTCATTGTTTCTTAGGTATGTCAGGGCTCGAAATAACAACCGGTCATCACTGTGGAGGAGAGATTTTTCAGAATATTTTCAGCCAACCGGCTGTTATTTCGAGCCCTGGTATGTTCCATTATTATTGTTTATATAAAGATTCTAACTCACATCTTCTAACCATTCTAATATGGACATTTTTTTAACAAATCTCCTATCAACCCCTCCTACATAGGTCTCCTTACAGTTCTCCTCTGGGCATGCAGCTTCAAACACTATTTAAATAATGTTGTTTCTATATTTCGTCTTTTATGTTAAAACGTGCCGCTTAGCATGCTGTTGCGTAAAAGCACTTATATTGTTGGCAAGAATTTGTTGATGGTTTTACATAATGATGTTATAATGATGTCATATGCTGATTACATTCTTTAACTTTGTATGAATATAATTACTAACAACTTGATTTAAAATTATATTCTTTGGTAGTCATCTGTCATGTGCAGGGTGCCCAGTCACCTCTCCAATGAACATTTCCCCTTCGTATGTTTACCCAACCTGATATCTCCTCGACATACATTTTCCCGACAGACACTTCCCTAACAGATACTTCCTAACCAGAATTTTTCGCCGACCAAACACTTCTCCAACCGGAAGGAAATATTTGTTTTGTTTTGTTTGAAAATGTATGTATAAGGGAGATGTCCAGGCGAAAAATGCAAGGTGGGGTGTTGTCCGATCGGGGGAACGTCTGTTGAGAAAGTTTTCACGGGGAAATGTCCGAGAAATTTTCTAGAATCCATGCACAGTGGGTAAAATTTGTTCACGAAAGAAATTGTTCTAACGTCTTTACTGCGGACTTTGAACATGTTTTTTGCCCAACAAAATGTTTACAAAGAAAGTACAATAAAGTGCATAAAAGTTAAAATGTGCTGAAATGAACACCTGTATTAACTATTAAGATTACAAGATGTGTGATGCTAATTTTTACCAATGCAATGTTTACTTTTGGCATTTGCGCAGAATTTTCTGCCTAATGAAAGACATGATAAAGTGTTATTTATTACAACATGAATAATTATTTAATATACTATATACTAAAGAAATGCACCATGAAAACAATGAAAACAATACTTATATTTTGAACGTTCTACATAAGGTATATTTTAGAACATTCATTAATTTTTTTTACATATCAACATGGTCAAGAAAAAGACCATCAAAGAGCGGAGAATCCCCGAAGTTGGAGTCGCTTAAGAAGAACATTATATTTAGTAAACCATGTACTTCTGCTAGGGCCGATTAAAAAAACAAAAAACACATTATATACTATAGAAAGAACATAATTAAGTTAATACTCGGTGAGGAAAATATTATTACAACTCTAATCTAATACGCAGAACATACACCACAACTAAAATAAAAGTAATGAAAATGGACTCCGATCTTTGATGATTTAAACATCTATAGTCATCATAATTCTTTGCAGAAGTAAAATAATAATTTTTACTATTACCCCGGCAATTTAATTGAATTTTGAAGGTTGCGTTTGTACTGTTTACAGCCAAGTACATTTTGTACTATTTAGCATCACTCTGCATGTAAATTTTCCCAGTACTGTCATTTAGCGCACAGATATCCCAAGTACTGGTACTATTCTGCACATAAATTCATAGATTTCCTAAGTACATTACTACTATGTCATTTGGCACACAGCTTTCCTGAGTACTGTATTATTTAGTGTTATTCTGCATAGATTCATAGATTCCACAAGTACATTATACTATTAATGTCATTTGGCACACAGATTTCCCCTTGTACTATTTTAGTGTCATTCTACATGGAGATTTTCCCAGTACATTTTGTACCATTTAGCGTCCATGGCAATCTTAAATCGGATTATCGGATTTTCACGATTATTTAAAAATGAAGGGTTACCATCCTTATACAAGCTAAATGGCATAGAAATGATTTAACCCTGAGGCTTTAGTTCATAATTTATCAGTAGTTTTTTTACCAAATAGAGACAAAACAAAAAGATTCTAGTGATTCTGATCTGTGTAGTTGTTTGGAGTTATTTATAGCTCCACAACAAATTTTAGGCAACAGCTCGCAGGTAAATAAAGCTTTTCATTTAAAACTTCTATGAAACATTTACCTAGGTCTTTTAGGTTGCATACAGCTCGCAGGTAAATAAAGCTTTTCATTTAAAACTTCTATGAAACATTTACCTAGGTCTTTTAGGTTACATAAGGCTTATTGTGTATTACATTCAATTAAGTTAATGTGACAATACTTCATGACACTGATTGCAAATTGCAGCTGTGTGTGATGCAGGTTTGGGTATATTATTGCGATTCTATATTAGACATGAGAATTCCATCGAAGCTAACTTTAACATCTATCACATCCTATTGTGTAAAAGTACTGTGATTTTTCTATACAATAGACAATTCAAATATTCCAAAATTGACATTCCTATCCAGTTACGGACCAGATTAGTGTTTTTCACTATGCACAAGTAAAAACTTTATGATTACGAGAGGGGATTAATTGATTGTATGCATACTTTATAGAATTTGACAAACGTACACACTGAAAATCTGATTTTTTTAGAACTTTCACATCAAGATCGATCCACAGATTTTCCCAGTACATTGGTACTATTTATCGTAATTCAACACTATAGTTTCCCAACACTTTATCTTTTTATTGTCATTCCACACACATAATATTTTCCCAATACAGATGTGCTATTTAGTGTCATCCCATGAATATTATTTCCCAGTACATTCGTACTAGTGTCATTCCATCTACAGATTTTCCTAGTGCATAGTAAGTAAGTAAGTTGGCCGACCGCAGTCGGAGGCGACCCGAAGGCTCCTCTTTCATTAGCTTCTACCACAAGAGTAAGGGAGGGCGCCACTCCATTCCCAGATCAAGTTGACCTAGTGCATATTACGTGCTATTTATTGTCATTCCACATACACAGATTTTTCTGGATATATTACAAATAAAGTCCTTACCATTACAAGTGTTTTTAAGTTTACTATGTTTTATATATCGCATGGTATCTTTACCTTTTCCAACCTATAAACAATAACATAGAAGAACATCTCTGAAATAACATTTACCAATTCAACAAACAATCAACAATTCGTACCAAAGAAACCAATCCAATTGTAAGCTCATTGACATAACACTCTTCTGTGCAGATTCATTATATTCATACAATCTCCGAAATGAAATTTACAGACAAGTCAACGATCTTGCAATGGATTGGGTTCTTATGTACCAAAGAAAATTAATTCATTGCAAAACAAAAATAAGAAATTAAATTTAATACAACAATCTTAGAATCAACTACGGTGGGCACGAGAAATTTTTTTAACGTAAAAAAGACATTGTTTTAATGTCAGAACATTGTGCCAATATTATCGCTCAGTAAGAGCATATAAATGCTGTGTTATTTTTGAAAATATTCCCAGGCTGCAAAGCGCCTTATTTGATGTGCAGGTGTATAACATTACTTTGGGATAGTCAACCGGGAAAATAACATTTCTACACAGGTCGTGTCCGTTTGTAATGTTCAGAGTTAAGATGTGTTGCACTAACCTTTTGTTCGTTTGAGGATACGAGTGATTTTACTTGTGCTTCAATGTCACCAAGCTGAGGTAGCACAATTTCCCACTATGAAAACAATAATCAAGTCATGAAATAATTACAGAAAGAAAGTTGTCAAGTGGAAGAGTTTTTTTTGAGAATAGAGTTGTCCAGTTGTCCAACTAAAAATTATACTCAAAACCACTCCTACACGGGTGATGTTGAGCAGTTATTACAAGGCTTAGCAATATTTACTTTCTATAATTGCAAATTTACTGCAGCAATCACCAGTGGATTTTTATCTGTTCCAATGCACTTCTCTATTGTTGATCGCCGTAGAAAATTTTAAGGACTGAGTATGTTGAAACTGCATATGAAGATTGTTATGTCAAGTAGTAAAATCTAATTCAAAAACACATGGTTTCTCTGTAATCATATAAAAGATATATAAAATATAAAAAATAATTTTTTTATTAAATGGTTCCGACATGGCTTCTACGATCTGTTTCAAATAGAATTTAAGGCAAGAGAATAGAACAATGCAACAGAAGAATACATTTTCTTAAAATAAAATAAATAATTTTCATCCTTTATTAAAATAAGGTAATTTTCTTTTTTTAATTTCTTCGAATGAATTCTTTCATTAAAAAATCCTTCTGATGTTGAATTGTGTATCATTGTGTTTCTAATTCTTATTAGGATTAATTATAATAATGTTATAAAAATCAACTTATATTCATGGTGTAGTAATTAGGTTTTACGACCCTTAAGTGAGTAACATTAATATTTATTTCAAACTTGAAGAAAATGAGTATCCATCCGCAGTACCTGAAAAACTGACTTAAAAGGCGAAAATGGAAATTTAGCTAGAACAATTAATCATATCGTTATATTTGCTAATAATGAATGTTTTGTTAACTATTACATAATAAAAAGCCATTGTAAAGCCTCGTAGACCAAAATAATACCGAATTTAATCAAAAAACTTTTTTGAAAATTTCCGGTCTGGAAGGCCAAAAGTTACAATCGATACTGATACTTGTGTGTAACATTCTATTGATGGTGTTTATGTATTCAAATAAGATATATGTGTTGTATTTTAAAACTTGCAAAAATACCATGCAAGCTTTCCAATTGAAACTACAACAACATAATGAAGAACAAGCTAAATACATTGTGACAACAAAATTTTAAACGTCATTACTACTACCATCTATAACATGGGATATAAACCTGCCGACACATGACGTATGGCCTTAGCTAAACGTCGATACAACGTCAAAGTGTCAAGCATAGGTATTGTCTTTTTTACCCCTATTCAGTATGGGCTTTTTGGGGCTCCAATTGTAGAGGCGGACACTTTGGACCTGCCCTCCATAACTTTTGATGGGAACATACTATAGCATTGAAACTTTCCAGAAGATTAGTTTAACACAATAATAACTCTTCGTCATAATCATTTTTTTGATGACGTCAATACTTATGATGAATTTATTAAATGTGACTTTTATTTGAAGATTATGTAATAACTTTAGGCATAGATACTGCAAAATAATCATACAGAGCAAAAAGCCTGAAAAGCCTGCATCTTAAATATATGCTCCATTTATTAGCCTACGTTTATAGACCTCAAACAAGTGAACATTGGGATAGCAATTATAGCATTTCTCTCTGCTGCTCGTAGAAGCCAAAAAATCCAAACTGTACTAGGCTAGCCTGGGACAGTCTTTGTTTCTTTACCTTTCGCGATCAGATTCTAATGTTTAAAAACATTCCGATATTTAGAAACGTCGAATTGCTGACCACCGAAGATGAGCCAGGTACTTATAGACTCCACAGACTTATTAAAACAAAAATGCTTTCAGTGTTCCCTGCAACCTCCTACTGGGAACTAGGATGTGATTCCGACTATATTACCATGATTTTACAGGGTTTCTCGCCAGATGTCGAGTTTGTAGTACAGGCTAAGTAATTCATTGTTGCTTACAATTTGCAGATAACTTCAATAAAAAATAAAAAGAGAATG
Organism: Neoturris breviconis; assembly: GCA_032360805.1. Taxonomy (NCBI): domain Eukaryota; kingdom Metazoa; phylum Cnidaria; class Hydrozoa; order Anthoathecata; family Pandeidae; genus Neoturris; species Neoturris breviconis. The sequence goes on along the minus strand of JAULBZ010002695.1, from coordinate 1,854 downwards.
GTTAACAGAAGATATTACTGCAGCTGATTTACCTGATAATACTAACAACAAAAGAAAATTATTTATTATTTTATTGTACAAAACAACAGGGCTATGTGGAATTAGAATTTTAATGTTATTATAATGTAACAAAAGATTTAAATATTTCGTACTGTTATTCAAAAACGTCTGTTGTTTCTATTTCCACCTAATCTTTTAGTGGGAATATGACGCCGGAACATTGTTGCAACAACGTCAAGACTACGCAATTTTAACGTTGTTACGATAGTGTTAAGAAGATGTTCCGACAGTGTATGTTGGCAGGGTTTATCCCTATTTACAACTTTGTTTGATTGGATTTTGGGAGAAGAGTATGTACCAAAGGTTTGCGGGAAAATAGAATAACCACAATGATATGCTCGTATTATACCGTTTCTTCTATTCGTACTCAATATCTAGATCTTCATCATCGGAATTCTCATCTAACAGCAAAAAAGCTATAATTGGATTTTGGTTTTCACTAAAAAATATATGGAAAAAGGTCAAAAGCAAATAAGTAAAATAAAAATTTTAGTGGGGCGCCGAGGGGGGCGTTTAATCAATGCATCAGGGTACTGGACGCTTTTGCCTCGACTTTCCTTCTATTCTTCGCTACATTTGTGAGTTATTCTGTCAATTCTTGATTAGGCGTAGTTTTATTGACCACTAGACGTCCCTTGAGGTTTATCTCAGAGGTTTATCCGAGTAGACTTACACTTAGAATCTTAGGAGGACTTTTTGTCAACTCGACAAATTTTGTTGCTTCTAGCAGCCTAGTACCCAGGTTTTCGGAATAAATTCGGATTTTCGCGCCATTCGTCTTGCTAATCAAAATTATCGACTTTTTTCCATGTTAAAATTTCGGATTTTTGCAAAAATTTCACTTTGTCCACAGTATATTTGGCCATTATTGTAGAGTATGCGCTAATTTGGGTAGTAAAATATGGATTTTCAAGAGACAGTTCGTGGCTTCGTTGACTTATTAGACGAACTTTTAACTTTAGAAATTGCATCAGCTGCTGTAACGTTTTCAGCTGCTGTAACTAACGTCTTCTATTTAAAATTTTAACACCAGCATATATATTTATATAATATCATCAGAAAAATACAAGAAACAACGAACTTCGCCTCAAATCAAATAGAATTACAATTAATGAAATGGAAATAATTTATTCGCTAATAATATATAATACAATAGTTTGAAAATTAAAATATTTTTAAAAGTATAAGAGTTAAAATGTACACAATGTGATATTTAATTAAAAATGATACTAAAGCATAGTGTGGGCCTATCAGTTGCTCTTCACATTTTCTTTTTTTCTTTAAAACTTCAATCTTGAGAAGTCAGATGCAATTTCAAAATCATCAAAATAAGTATCTTTAAAAGATCGACTACCACGGACGCACCTTAAAAGTAATTTAAGAATTATAAAAGATAGTTTGCACTCAAATCAAATATGGCTATTAAATCATCAACGGTACTTTGTGTTTTTCTCTATAGAATATTAATTGTGTTGTATACTGAAGCAAGAAATGTCACTGTTGTGCCAAGAATGCAGGATAGTTCTCAATCGTACTATATAGTAGCTTTATATCCTTTTAAAATTGAAACAAATAATGAATCTCGTTACCATAACAAATATATTGGCACCGCAGAATTCTTCGTTGGAGATTCAGTTGAAGTTGCTATTGAAGCAGTTTTATATCCCATACTGGATCAAAGATTTTTTAAAGAAGGCAACCAATCTAAAGTTATTGCAGTTATCAGCTACTTGTCTGAACACATTGTTAAAGTTATCATTAATTTAATACGACATTTAGAAGTTCCGTTTGCTT
>JAULBZ010002694.1:0-18165 GCA_032360805.1 Neoturris breviconis | reverse complement strand
GTTGTCCAGCTGACAAAAACCTGTTCAAAGTCCGCAGAACAACGTTCATATGAACGTTGTCTTATTTTGCTGACTTTGAACAACTCAACAAGTAACATATTAGTGCATGAAGATAACAATCGATATCGTTGAAGGTTGTTCATATATATAATGGATATAATAATATATAATTCATATATTGATGGAATCGATTTTTGAAATATCATATCGATATTTATCGTCCCACTTCTAATCGATATTATCCCGACAGCTTTAGTTTGTTAAGAAAAGAATAAATTGTTTTAATGAATTATGTAATCTATTATTTCATTATTCTTTATTTCTTTTTAATTTTAATAACAGATGATGACAACCACCTCTACAAGATTTTATTATTGCTAATAGATACCATGTTTCTATTCCTATTGTAAACATAGCATAACGATAACATACTTTATAAAACTATTATATTATTTAGTGTATATAATATGCTATGATGTATGTATAATGTATCCAATTTATGTCTAGCAAAATAATAATATTTCTTACAAAGTTTTAATTAAATTATATTATTTATTTAGTTTATACATGATGCTATGAAGTACATATAATGTGTATATCCAATCTATATCCACTGTGTAGGAGTGACTTTTGAGCATTGCTTCAGGCTATGGCATGCAATTCCACTGCTCTCCTCCACATTGATTTAATGCAATAATGTCTTGATGAAGGTTTCCAGTTATTTATTTGATTTGTTGGTGTTTATCTTTGATATGAAATTTCACTACACTGGAGGAGTCCACAGTGACTAAACATAATTTTACCTTGATAATGGTGTTCCAATTGTTTATTTGACCTGAAACTTTATCAACTTAACAAAGACATGAAATCCTAATGCCATATATAACTTATGGATATGAAATTTCACTACTTTCTTCCACAGTGACCTGACATAATTTTACCTTGAAAAAGGTGTTACAAATGTTTATTTGAACTGAAACTTTATCATCTTAATAAAGACATTATTTCAAACACTGGCTTATCATGTGTGTATGCAAATCATATTTATGTGCTTAGGTTTAACTTTCAGTTGGTTTGGTGCGTTACTTTTAATACCGTACCTTTGATTCTTATTTTTGGTAGAATAACGTCCTGGTAAATTTATTTTGACCAACAAAAAATTATTTTTACGCCACTCGTTGTCATGATGATGTCATCGTTAGGAATGACATCATTAAGAAGATATTTACAGCAAAAATGCTAGTTGTGTGTGTTGACCTAACTTCCTGGAAAGTTTCAACACTAACTACAGCATGGTTCCATCAAAAGTTATAGAGGTTTTATTGTTTTATTAAGGGGAGACAAATTTGCCTCCCTCTCCCCCGAATATGAGATCAAAATACCCCCACCCCCCTCCCCCCCCCAAAAAAAAAAAGGTTAAAATAAGAATAAATGATCACTGGGGGAGTGATTTTTGAGATTAGCTTTGTAGCCTGTAGCTATGCAGAAAAACCACTCCTCCACATTGATTATATACTCTTATATGTTTTAGGTGGATTATTCGGTGCTTTATTTAATGCTATCAATCATAATTTATCAATCTTTAGAATGAGGTAAGTACTGCCGCATTTGTATATGATTGGTTGCTCGATACAAAAAAAACAACTAAAAAAGAAAAGATTACTCAGCAAACCTGAATGTGGCTGCCAGACATCATGTTTTGAGTATGGCTTTCAGCTTTGCAGCTGAAAACTATATTCAAAAACCACTCTTTTACAATTGAGAGTCAATTATTTAAATATTAATTCAGTAGTCAAAATAAGAGCAAATAAACACTGGAGGGGAATGGTTATTAAGCGTAGCTTTAGGCTATAAAGTCTGAAACTATACCCTAACAGGGGGTAATACGGAATATTAATTTGGGCGCCTCTTTTGCCGAAAATTTGCTTCATTTGGGCACCCAATTAAAATTAAAAACTTGAAAAACAAACTTAAGTGCTCATCGTCCTCAGAATTTACCTAGATTAGGCCCTAAATTCCTCCTCCACAGTGATTATTTACTCTTATTTTGACCTCTATAGTTACATGTATTTTTCATAGATTTGTGAAGAATCGCCCTATGAGGGTTATTGAATGTTTAATTGTTGCAACTATGTCATCGTGTGTCGCATTTTCGCTAATATATTTCTACAATGATTGCCGACCAGTTGGTTCATACAACTCGACCAGAACTTTACAAGTAAGTGTTTTGAATGTATCAGTGAATAAATAATCATGAAAGAGACTTTAAACTTTAAGACATCGTTCGTCCTACTTTCCCTCAAATATTTTTGAAAGAGTAATACAAAGTGTATACAAGCATACAAGCCTGAATATAACTGTCGGACATCACCTGTGGAGGAGTGTTTTTTAGTAGTGTTCAGCTGTTAAGTTGAACACTATACTCAAAAAACACTCCTCCACAGGTGATGTCCGGCAGTTATATTCTGGCTTGGTATATTCCTGGTTAGTCAGTATTCTTCACAAAAAATAATTACACCTTTAAGGATTTCCGGTAATGTATTATAAGCTTGTGGGCAACTTAGTGCAATAACCGCTTTCATGAGAATAGATCGAAGACCATAGTCTCACCATTAATTATGAATCAGATTCTCTTAAGTTTACAGTGTCAAAATAAGGAGTAATGACTGTGATGGAGGGAATTTTGAGAATAGTTATGCTCAAGAATTGCTCCTCCGCAGTTACTATTTCTTTTATATCAACTACTGATCTCTCACTGCTACATGTTCATTTATTGTAGTTCTTCTGTCCTGATGGTAAATTCAGTGCAATGGGTACATTGGTATTCAGTACACCTGAAAAATCTGCAATATCCTTGTTTCATGCACCACAAGGTAAAGTTACAGTTATTTCATACAATATGACTGAGTTTTCACTTACTGTGATTTTGTTTAGTCCATTTCATAGCATTCAGGTAACAAATCACTCGTCATAAGGGGTAAGGGCGCACTTATTCGAGAGGGGTGCTTATTCGAACATTTATGGTATTTTAAAATTCTAAATTTTGGTACATATCTCTTCATGAGAGGAGTGCAGTAACACGGACACGTCCCTATTATAAATTGTTTTAGGTGTCAGATAACACATACACAAACTCGATTCTGTATCATTCTTTCTTCAAGCTCCAAAACCTTTTAGAACATTGCAAAAAATACCAGTTCATAACGTATAAGTATTGAAAGTATTGATTTCAATAGATGACTAATGTACAATTTTTTATAACTTTTTATAATTTGTAATTATGATCATTGTTATGACTAATATAATGTAGGTGTACGGTTTTTAGCACACCACTGCAATTTTTCCTGAAAAGGTCGAAGGCTCAAACGAATATCAGCGAAAACTTAAGAAATCAATTAAACTGATTGGTTTAATTTTTTATTTATGTTTTTTGTGAACTATAGGCTAGGACAAACATGATTTGGAACATGATTTACTTTAGCATAAAATGGTGCCATGCGTTGCATATCCTTATTTTTGAGATGTTTCCTTAGGCTTCTTTGTTATCAAGTCTAAATATAACTACTAGACATCACATGTGAATGAGTTTTTGTGAGTATAGTTTTCAGCTTTGAAGCTGAAAATTATACTATAAAAGTTATATTCAGGCTTGGTTTCTGTTCCTGTTTTAGGTTTATATTCATTGATCACACTGGCGTGTTTCTTTGTTTGTTATTTTTTACTTGCAACATGGACATATGGTTTGTATGTACCAAGTGGTTTATTTGTCCCTGTTATTTTATGTGGTGCTGCTATGGGTAGATTATTTGGAGAGCTTATCCATTTAGCTTTTCCCAGTGGTACCTGGTCATCTCCCGGATTGTATGCATTAATAGGTGCTGCTTCTTTGCTAGGTAAATATCTGACACATGAAATTTTCTTCCAAAAATAACTTTTTGCATAGACTTAAACTCTATTCAGGATGGCTGAATGAATGACTGTTACAATTAGAAATTTTGGGACTTTTCCTATAATTATGATTTCTTAGCAACCAACTTTTTGACAGGTGGTAAAAAAATTGTCTTATTTTTGCTTGAAAAACATTCTGACAAATTTTGGTGACCAAAAATCTTTTCACCTAAAATTTTTTTTGCACCACCTGTTTGGCTCTGATGACGTCACCATAAGTAATGACGTCATCAAAAAAATAAGTCCCTGCCCATCATTTCAGAGCCCCAAAAAAGGCCATCCTGAATAGGGTTAAAGTAAATTTGTTTTTGGAAAATCAACAGAAGAAGAGTGTTCCGTCAACAATCTTGCAATGGATTGGTTTCTTTAGACAAAACAACAACAATCCATTACAAGATCGTACCCTCATTGCTCTTCACTGTATTTTTTGGGTTGTTGAAAATTATTGCGCGAATTGATCTCAGGTGATCACATTTATAAGATACTCGCAAGTTGCATCTCTACCAACTCCATACATAATGTTTGAAATAAAATCACTGTGGAGGAGAGATATTTGAGCATAGGTTCATGCTTTGTAGCTTCCACAGTGGTTATTTTGCTCTTCAAACACTACTCTCTACGTAATGTTCATCAAAATTTTACGACCCGGAGTAATATGATTTTTCATTGGTATATCTCTTTCTGATGCTATTCATGGTCCAATCCAACCCGAAGAGGGTCTGGAATTTGAACGCCTCAAGGTAGTGCCCGTTTTTTATCAAAAAGTATTTAAATTGTCGATGCATTAATTCTAGATCTGTTTTAACTAATGCAGAAGTTAATAAAGAAAATAGTGAGAAACATTAGGAGTTAAAATAACTGCTGGCCGTCACTGTAGAGGTGAGCTTTTTTAGAATATTTTCAGCAAAATTGTCTGAAAATATTCTGTAAAATCTCTCTTTCACACAGTTATTATATCTAGCCATACTGATTATTGATTTGTGTTTTTAAGGCGGAGTGATGCGTATGACAATTAGTTTATGTGTTATTGTCATGGAAGCCACTGGTGATATTACCTATGGTTTACCATTGATGTTATGTATCATTGTTGCAAAATGGGTTGGCGATTTCTTTAACGAGGTTAGTTTTATTTTTAACGAAACTAGGTTTGTGTTATTACTGTGAGATTCCTCCCCCATCATTTCCCTACCATATTACTTTGTGTAACTGTCACTACCAAGGAGTAATTTTAGTGCATAGCTCAGGCAACCGTGCCAAATCTATTGCTCAAAAATCCCTAACTTCTAAGCCACTAAAACCATTCTAGAAAGTTTTGTCATATGACTAATCTGTTTTCCCAATTTTTGTATTGATGTTATTGAGTAACTAGTGAACAATAGTTAATGAACGCTCATTTTGCCAACTGTTGACATTTTATTTTTGTTGCTACCATTTTTAAAAATCATGCTGATGATAAACAGAAGATTGTGATCATGAAGCGAAATGGGACACACCAGACTCCTCATGCTAATTAGGTCACAATTTAGCAGTTATATCACAGGAGGAAAACTTTTTGTGCTTTGCAGGAAGAAACTTTCCTGGTTGAGCTATTTTAAAAGAAATTGAAAACTTTCGCGGAAGTGGACAGAAGAAGAGGGAAAATGGTTATTTTTAAAAAGGCATCATTATGCAAATATGCTTTTTTTTCTTTTTTTTTTCTTTTCTTTTTTTTTTTTTGTAATGGCGTCCTTAGCAAAACACTGTGGTCAGCAAATTGTCCCTTTTTGTTCCTCAGTGTTATGGAGTTCTAAAAAATACCCAACACTAACAGGGTTAGCAAGATCTTGTCGTTATTATATATTTGTTGGCGTTACACCCTTCTTTTCTGCCATCTCTTTAAATATACAGAGGTTGGAATGAGAGTAAATAATCACTGTGTAGGAGGTGCTTTATAGCCTGAAGTTATGTTCAAAAGTCGCTCTTCCACAGTGTTTATTTATTCTTGTTTTAACCGTTGATTATACTTTCTATACTAAAGTTACAAAGTAGTTCACCAAGTACTGTTCTCCGCAGATACCAGAAGTTGAAGTACTTGCTGATGATCACTGTGGAGGAGAGAATTTTGATCTCATTTTCAGTCAGCATTAATATTTGAGCGTAGCTTCAGTACTCCTCCTCCTCAGTGATATCATGATCTATATTCTAGGGTATTTATGATATACATATAAAGCTTGCTGGTGTCCCTTTTCTTGATTGGGAATCACCTCAAATGACTTCACATATAACAATGAGGTATGATTACATATTTTGTTACAGCCTTGCCACTCTTCAGGCTTAACTTCCAGCAACAGAGTGAGATATAGGTCTACTTTTGAAACTTAGAACTATCCTGTGGTATCGAAATAGGTGTTTTCTGACTTAAGGTATAATGGTGGGTGACATATTAAAACGTGGGAGTTGAAATCAACATAGATTGTGGAGTTCTTCGATACCCTTATGTCTGGTTTTCACTAAGAAGAATAACTTATTCTCATAGATATTCTTATAAGAAATTATTCTTGTTTGTCAGACAATCACTGCGTAAGAATGATATTAAAAAGTTTTGATATTATTCTCATGAGAATTTGAAACATCACAGAAGCGCCGATGATCTCTGACATAAATAAAAACTTTTAATGTTGAAATTACCTGAAACTGTACTTTGTGTAGCAAATAACAACAATGACAAGAGAGAACGTAGTTAAATTTGAAGTTGTGTATTCATCATGGTGAAAAGTAAAACTAATATTTAGGATGTAGAAGCTCTGATTGAGGAAGTTAAAAACTACTCATGAGTTTCAAGCTGCATGAATACTTCTCATTCCCATTGTTATTTAATAATTTTCGGTTTTCTCTCTGCCGTAATGCTCAAAATAAAAATTAACTAAAAATATTTCTTTGTTTTTTATGCCCATCATGCAAATCAGAAACCAACTTTTCTGTCTATACTAAATCATTCTGATTTAAATTTTATTCTTATTATTATTATTGCTGGTGAAAACACGTAAGAGTAACGAAGTTCATTTCCCAGTCAAATTATCCTTTTTATGAGAATATTTTTTCTCGTGAAAATAATTTATTCTCATTGGTGGAAACCAGACCTTGATTCTATTGGTTGGTTTCCAAGGAAACTGACCAAAGTATAAGTATCCTAAAATACTGAATATAATGTTTCTTTAACAAATAAAGGAAGAACTCTATAAAATGCAATTTGCTCTATAAAATGCAATTTTATCGGCAACAATAAAATACATATCTAACATGATATTGTCAAATGTCTGATAAATTGTGTCATCGGCATACGACTAAGGCAAAGTTCTAAAAATTCTACTAGTTTTAGTTCATGATGGGCATGTGATTTATTTTTTTCGTTTCTGTTAACAAGTTTGAAATTAACAAAATAAATTACGATTACATTTTTAGTTAACGTGAATTTTAATAATGTGTAGCATGAATTTCTTAATAACGTAGTTGAAACACAGTACGAATGGTTTTTGTTTTGTTTTTAGTAATGCAATGAAAGCTCCTGTTGTATGTTTCCACACAGAAGAAAGAGTAAGGACTGCTATTTTACTTTGTTTTATTCAAATTAATCTGAAGAGAGTCAAACATCTTGCAATTGATTGGTTCTTCATACTAAAACAACCAATCAGGAGATGATCCCTACAGTGCTTTGTACCAAAGAAACCTATCAATTACAAGCTCGCTTAGAGTGAAAATCGTTTAGGCATCCCTGTAAAGGCTGTCTAAGTTTTTTTTCGAAATATTATTAGATTGGGGTAAGAGCAAATAATCACTGTGGAGGAGTGCTTTTTAACCATAATTTCAGGCTATAAAATCTGAAGTTATGCTCAAAAATCCCTCCTCCACTCTTATTTCGACCATTGTTATAGGTGGGTAGAATTATAGACGTTCTTAAGAACACAGCATCACATCATAATGGTTTCCCTGTTGTTGATAATGTTCCACAAGTAAGTAGCAAGCCTGAGTATAATTGCTTGATACTACCTGTGGAGGAGTGTTTATTGAATACAGTTTGCAGCTTCAAAGCTGAAAAGTATACTGAAAAACACTTTTCCACAGTTGTTATATTCAGAGTTTTATGACTTATCCTTATTTTGTATGGATTGTTATTGTGTTATTATCAATAGTTAATAACTGTTCGACCTCGACCTAATATCTCGGCACATTCTCGGTACCGTAATGTCTCGATTAAGCACCCCTCTCAAATATGAGCCCCCACCCTCGAAGAATTGTCACTCCCCTTAGAGCTGGAATATTCATAAGCGTCCCGTCCTCTCAAGTAAACGCCTTCACCTGTGGAGGAGTGTTTTTTTTTGTATTCTCCAACACTAACTTTGAGGCATGATAAGACAAATAAATATATAGTGTAATGCAGGGCTTAATATAACTGCTGATCATCACTGTGAAGGAGAGACTTCTCAGTTTTCAGCCAATTTGGCTGAGACTATTCTGAGAAATCTCTCCTCCACAGCGATAACTGGTAGTTGTTTTAACCCTATTCAGTGGAGGGTTTTTTTCCTGGGCTTTTCAGGGCTCAAAAAAAATGCAAAAAAAATATTTAGGTGAAAATTTTTTTTTTTTAAAACTATATACCGAAATGATTATCAAGAAAAAATAATAAGAAAAAAAAAATAACCACCTGCCAAAAATTTGGTTGCTAAGTGATCATTATCCCTAGTTACCCCAATTTTTTTTAAAAAAATGATCCTAGATAAATTTTGGTAAAAATATGGTAGGGGGGCATTGTGCCCCCCCCTCCCTCCATCCTGAATAGGGTTAAACCCTGGTACTGTGAAAGTTTCTTATTAGATTCTCTCTTGTTATAGGATCCAAGAAGGAAAACATTTGGTACATTCCGTGGTACGATATTGCGATCTCAACTCATCATACTATTAAAACAGAAGGTGTGATATCTACTCATTAGTTTCTTTACCAAACCTGAAAATAACAAATGGACATCACCTATGAAGGAGTATTGTTCAGTATAGATTTCAGTTTAAAATCCGAAAACTACTCTCAAACACACTCCGCCACAGGTGATTTCTGGCAAGTATTTTTAGGCTTCTTTTATCGAAATGATTGTAAAGTTTCTGCACAGGAGAACATTTATTTAACAATGATAATACTGTTCTCTGTCGTTAAAACTTTTCAACATTTTGTGAGCTATTGTTCTCTGTAACCAGTACAGTACTTTGATTTATGTTGGAACTAATTTTCATGTAAATTATCAATTTTTTTGCAAAATTAAAAACCTGCTAAAAAATATTTTGTTGATTGCGTTATCTATCTAAAAATGTTTTGAATGCCTACTAGTGAATGAGACTTTAAAATTAGTTGAAATTAACAACAGTTTATTCATAGAGATGAACTTCTACTGTAAGTATCCACAGGAAAAACTAAAATGGATTTTTAGGCTTGGTTTGAGTAGACCAAGCCTAAATATAACTACCGGACATCACCTGTGGAGGAGTGTTTTTGAGTGCAGTGTTACTCGAAAAACACTCCTCTACAGGTGATGTCTGGCAGTTATATTCAGGCTTGTAGAGAGTGCTTAAAATAAAAACAAATAATCACTATGAAGGAGTGATTTTGGAGCACAGCTTCAGGTTTTTAGCCCCTTTTTTAAGCACCATGTAGAATGAAGAGTTTATATGTGGACTCCGATAAATTTTCGTATGATTTTCGTATTTATAGGTCTTCTTTGAAAGAGGTGCTGTCAGACCCCGTCGGCAACGTCTCGGAATTAAAGATTTCAGAGATGCCTATCCCAGATTTCCTCCAATCAGAGTAAGTATTTTACTTTTGCTGTTGAAAGTCAATTTGTATATATAAGTATAGAAGCCTGAATATAACTGTCGGACATCACCTGTGAAGGAGTGTCAAATAACACTCCTCAACAGGCGATGTCTAGCAGTGATATTCAGGTTTGACATAGTTTGAACTGAACAGGAACAGTATTTCTAAAATTCTGGTCAAATACCTGAAGAAATTAAACGGATTTCCTAACCTAATTGACAATGCCTGATTATGTTAGTATACTTTTGTCACATAATATTCAGATCTTAAGGTATACCTTGTTCTAGTATCTTTACTGCAGACTTTGAACAAGTTTTTGCCCGGTGGGTTCTCATGGCGTTGTTAATACTGCTCATAATAAGTGCAAATAATCACTGTGGAGGAGAGTTATACTCTAAAATCCCTCCTCCGCAGTGATTATTTGTTTTTATTTCCAGCACTGCTCCTCCTTTCATTTTACTTCGAGCGCTGGAATCGTTATTTCTTTTAGAACATTAACATATCGCAACGTGAAAGAGATTGTTATATTGATATGCGTCCGTTTATGAATCCAGCTCCTTATACTATTCAAGACGTAAGACAGCAGTCGAAATAAGTGTAAATAATCACTGTGGAGGAGGGATTTTTGAGTTTATTAGCCTGAAGCAATGCTCAAAAATCACTCCTTCACCGTGATTATTTGCTCTTAATTCGACCACTACTATGCATTAAATGTCTCAAATTTTACAAAGAAAAGTATCGAGTCAACGATCTTGCAATTGATTGGTTTCTTCATGGCAAAGAAACCAATCCTATGCAAGCTCGTTGACATAACACTCTCCTGTGAAGGTTTGTTTGTTGTTGAATTTGGTTAAGTTTAGTCTCTTCAAGCCTGAATATATATAACTGCCGGACTTCACCTGCGGAGGAGTATTTTTTGAGTATAGTGTTCGGCTTAGAAAACACTTCTCCACAGGTGATATCCGGTAGTTATATTCAGGCTTGGTCTTGAATCTACACAAATAGTTGCTTCGAAAATTTTTATATGCTTTGTTTATAGATAGAACTTTATAGTACAACTGTAGTACACAAATTAAAAAAACTGTGGAGGTGTTATTTTTGAGCATAGTTTCAGATTTTATAGCCTGAAGCTATGCTCAAAGTCACTCCTCCACAGTGATTCTTTAGACTTATTTCGAGCACTGCATGTCCAGGTATAATTTTCCATGGAACCGCTGTGATCGACATAATAGTAAATAAACACACTGTTGAGGAGGGATTTTTGAGCTATGCTCAGAAATCCTTCCTCCACAGTGATTATTTTCTCTTATTTCGATCATTGCTCTTTCTTGCATATGTTTTAATCATGATATGATCACATTTAGAAATCTTCCTTAAATCGTGGTTTCAGATTATTTCGTGCATTAGGATTACGTCATTTAGTTGTGGTGAATGAAACAAATCAGGTAAGATTTGATCACTTTTCTCATACGCTCTCCCATTGTGCGAAAACTTGTTCAAAGTCCGCAGTAAAGTCGCTAGAACAACTTCGAAAGACGCTAGCGTTTTTACTGCTGACTTTGAACAAGTTTTTTGCCCACTGAGTTCATCCTGATATTTCGAATCTCGTCATAAAAATATTCCTTTAATTTTAATTTTTAAGACGGGAGGGAGGGGGGAGGGAATGTTATCAAATATTTTCACAAACTCCTCATTACCCCCTGAAAATATGAAAATGAATAAAATAATGGTTGAGAAAATATTGGTATTACAGGGTGACAGGAACAGTTAAATATGTTTAAGCAAAGGCTACTTCAAGCCTTAATATAACTAATGTACATCGCCTATGGAGGAGCGTTTTTTAGTATAGTATAAAATTATGCTCAAACACACTCCTCCACGGATGATGCCCGGCAGTTATTAATGCTCGCACTTCTTATTATAGAATATTGAGCATAGCTTCAGGCTTTATTTTTCTCTTCCAGGTCATTGGTATTGTTACTAGGAAAGATCTTGCGAGGTATCGAACATGGGCTCATCGTGGTCAAATGGGCTTAGAGGAATTAACAGTTATGCAACACTCACAAGAAGAATGAGTGTGACCATGATTCATATCTTAAAAGGGTTTTATTTTTGGTTACCTCCTTCACACTAGACTTTGATTTTTATACAACTGGAATGTTCTTTCTGGAATAAGGCTAAATTTATTATAATATATAATTTACAATCTTGGTCAAAATTTATCGAGACCATTCTAGTCCCAGCCGGCAAGAACCTGCTCAAAGTCAGCAAAATAACATTAGAACAACGGTCAAAGAACGTTGTTCTAACATTATATTGCTGACTTTGAACAAGTTTTGGCCGACTGGAGTGGGACCGTGACGTCTGATTAACGCCTAAAAGTTTACAACTCTTTTTTTTAGATTAAAATAACGTTTCCATAAGTATTACTCTCAGTATTCAAAATAATCTCTATAGGGGAGTGTTTTTTGAGCATTGTTTCAGGCTCTTTTTATTGAAATTTTACGGCTTAAAGTAGGTTCAGGACGAATTATATCAGGTTCTAACGTTCAAGACTTGCTTCGTTGTACAAATGTTTCATAAATAGAAGCAAATTGTTTAAAATAGGCTTTGGTTAGCAACTACTTTGTTTCGTCCCAAGCCTCAAGATGAAGGTCGGACATCACATGTGGAGCAGAGTTTGTTGAGTACGGTTTTCAGCTGCAAAGCTGAAAACTGTACTAAATACACTCCTCCACATGTGATGTCTGACCGTTATCTGGAGGCTTGCGTCCTACATCCAGAGTGGTATTGTTCCATACTTCTTTTCTTCAATTTTTCAGCGTGACTAAGATTGGAGTGCTTATAATAATAGCAGGATAACCACTGTGGAGGAGTGGTTTTTCAGTTTAGCTTCGGGTTATGTTCCAAAAAACATCCACCACAGTGGTAATTTTGCTCTTATTTTAAGCATTATGGAAAGTATTTTTAATGCTTTGTTGTTTTTTGATGCTACTGGTTATAAAATAATAAAAAACGAATTATTTATAATGGAAATGGGTTTTTATCGGAAGCACTTTCAATTTTTTCGTTTGTTTTGTTCAAAGTGACAAGTAGTTAAGTGATTGAAACACCATAACCTAGTGGGCAGAAAACCTGTTCATTGTTCACAGTAAAGACGCTAGAACACCGTTCAAAGTCAGCAAAATAACGTTAAACGTTGTTCTAACGTTATTTTGCTGACTTTAGACAAGTTTTTGCCCACTAGTAAGTGATCAGCAATAATGATTATTGACTCAATGATCGTACCAGTGGGCAAAAACTTGTTCAAAGTCAGCAAAATAACGTTAGAACAACGTTCAACGTTATTTTGCTGACTTTGAACAGGTTTTTGCCCACTGGGTTGGGTACGAAAAAACAAAAACGTTGATTCATTCAGTAATCTTATTGCTACACTTAGACGTTCTTTTGACAGCACGTGACCTATATGAAGAAGCCGGTCACGTGACTTTTTGTCCCTTTTTTTTCTTGGAATATAATGTGAATAATTAGGGTCCGCCCCAAAAATAAAATTTACAGAGAAAGAGTACTTAGTGAACGATCTTGTAATGAGTTGGTTGTTCGTACCAAAGAATTGATTAGTTGTTCGTACCAAAGAAATCACTACATTGCAAGCTCGTTGACATAAAACATTCTACGCAGTCTCCTTTTTTTTACTTATTATTTGTAAATACCTATACAGTTTTATAGAGAAATTTATGGATTGACTCATCTTGTTCGTGTGAATTATGCTTTCTAATTTCCCGATTACTAACCTTTCAACGGCTTTTTTAAGTTTCAAAAAATACTGGCTTTATTCCAGGAATTGAAAATTGAAAAAGGTTCAGACCACCCATTGGCCAAGAGATTCATTAAGGGTGTTTACAACTTACAGCCTTCACAAGGTTAGAATAAACAAACACAGGCTGCAACCTCGTTCTCAGGGCTTCTTCTCTCTTGACGTTTAACGTTATGAGAAAAGAAGAGAAATTCTTTCTCTTCTTTTGGCACAGGTTGATAATTCCAACAAAAAATAATTCGAAACAGTAAAAAATGATCTGCAAAAATTATGTAAAAGCCATGCAATTAAGTAAAAAAAAGCAATTAAGTAAAAAAAAAAACTTTAACTGTCAAAATGGTTTAAATACCGATACTCCTAGCCTTACTCTCAATCCTTTAAACTGCCTTGAGTGCTACTACTCGAGGTACTTTTATGGATTGGGATTCGGGTTAATAGTCACAGGATTGGTAATGGACAGTTTCATCATGATTTCATGGATTAGAGAAGACCGCCCTACAAATATTACATAGAACAGTAATGAGTCAACGATCTTGTAATGGATAATTGCAAGCTCGCTGACGTAATACTCTCCTCCTGTACAGTTTAATTTTTGTTGAATATGGTTATATTTAGTTTCTTGCAATAAAGACTTTTTAGTGCAAAACACCCAATAAGAATTTCCTGAAAAAAAAAGTCCTGGGAACGAGATTATTCAATGTCAGCATGGTCCTCTTTGACACATAAATGATGTTAAAGTAGCTACTTAATGCTAGATGATTATTTCTGAAAATTTATTTTGCACTCATAAAAAAACAGCAAAAATAACAGTATAATCTCCTTAACTCGGCGTGCCTGACATCAATTTCTACCAATGGAGTCTTCTTTTAGCTTTCACACCAAATGTTTCACGGAACATCCAAGAGAACAAGCATATTATTTCGAGATCGCGAATGTTCGAGTTAATATCTCAATAACTCGGATTTTCACGAGAAACGGACTTTAGTTCCACTTAACGAGTTTACCAGTTGAAAACAATGTGATCATATGTGGTTGAAAGAAATGATCTGTTACTACTATCCTAGTGGGTAAAAAACTTGTTCAAAAGTCCGCAGTAAAGACGCTAAAACAACATCGTTCGACGTTCTAGCATCTTTACTGCGAAATTTGAACAAGTTTTTAACCACTAAGATAGCTTTTACAGTAAATCAATGAGTGCGATGCCTCACATTCCACAGTTTAGATTAAAGGCCGTTTTCCACTTCAGAAAACTTTCTGCTGAAACGGAACTAAAAGTGCGCACGCATAGAAAGAATATATATAATTTATTTCTACGCGTGCGCATTTTTCGTTCCATTTCCGTTCCACGGAAAATTTTCTGAAGTAGAAAACGGCCTTAATATTGGAGTTTTTAATCTCAAATTTACTGGGTTTGACGTCATTACTTCGGACCTTAAACAAGTTCTTGCCCACAACACATGAGCAACAAATCAACCTGGAAATTACTAAAATTAAGCAAATAATCAATTAAGACTTGTTTAATGTCTGCGGGAAAGAACGTCGAATGACGTTGTTTTAGCGAACTTTGAACAAGTTTTTGCCCACTAGGAAGTTTAAAATCTTTCTGTCGGTTTCTGTTTTAAAACGAAAAGAAAACAACCCAGCCGGCCGAAACCTGTCGGCAAAATTACGTTAAAACAACGTTCTTTGAATAAATTTTTGCCGGCTGGGACGCACGAAATGAATTACTTTATAAAGAAACTAATGTTGTTTATCTGAGTGGGCAAATATTATTACCCCCTAAAAATATGAAAATGAACAATGACTGTTGAAATATTGTAAATACGGGTGACCTCCCAACCTCGTTCCCAGGGCTTCTTGCCTTTTCGAAACATTTTGCCGCTCTTCCGTGTTTCGAAAAGGCAAGAAGCCCTGGGAACGAGGTTAGGTGACCTCCATGAGTGAATTAAAACAAACGTTGAAGTAGCCTACGATATAGACCTTTGCTTGTTTAGCTCGGTCTAGCACAAATGTCATATTTTCCGTTTCTCGGTCCGCAAAAAAACATATAAACAATGAATTAAATCAATCAGGTTTATTCGGTTTTTGTCGGTATTCGTTTGAAGATCAGTGCGCATGCGATGTAGTCCTGAAAATCCTGGAATTTTTTGAAACTGAAATTATGACGTTAAAACGTAGAGCGAGATACGTCGAGGTCTATTCACGTAGGCTATATTTTCAACGTTGTTCTAGCATCTTTACTGCGGACTTTGAAAAAGTTTTGGCTCAACCTCGTTCCCAGGGCTTCTTCTCTCTTGACGTTAGCGTTAAACGTCAAGAGGGAAGAAGCCCTGGGAACGAGGTTGGTTTTGGCCCACTGGGATACGAAAAAAATTCAACCTCGTTCCCAGGGCTTCTTGCCTTTTCGTACACGGAAGTATATGTATATGTGTTTCACAATGGCTCTAAAATTGATTCATAAATATTTATGACAAAGATATAAAAATGTTGTTTTTATCTTCGCCTACTCAAAAACACAACACGAGAGAGGTAAGGTAGAATAAGTAGAGAATTCAAAATAAGAACAAATAATCACTATGAAGGGGGGATTTATGAGCATAACTTCAGGCTAAAAAGCCTAAAACTGTTTAAAAAGTCTCTCCTCCATAGTAATTATTTGCTCTTTTTTCGAGCACTGCGTGAGGTTCGATCAAATAATTTGTCATAGTAACCCATTGGACAAAAACTTCAACTTCAAAGTCCGCAGTAAAGACGATAAAAACGTAGTTTTAGCGGGTTTTTATAACCGAAAAGCTTTTAATTAATAAAATGTTGTAAAAATAACTCAATAAATGTTTTGATAAGATGGGCCACCAGGCTTTATAGCAACCTCGTTCCCAGGGCTTCTTCTCTCTTGACGTCGTCAAGAGAGAAGAAGCCCTGGGAACGAGGTTGACTTTATAGTAGTTCCATCTGGACGGGATGTGACGCATAATCGACATCGAAAAGAACATGTTTTAACGTTGTTTGGGCCTTATTTTTAGTTTAGAATTTCAGTTATTAAATTTGTTTTACAGAATAGTCATGCATATACGTTTTAGAATATTTCGCTATCTTTCGCTATCCTTTTTTTTCGCAAATTTCATATTAGGATAAATTCAAAATATTATTAACGCTTAAACGTCAAGAGAGAAGAAGCCCCTGGGAATATTCTCACAGATTTCAGTCTTCACTTAATCTCTTCACAGCGTGAAAAACTGTACCCAGTGGACAAAAACTTAAGTTTTGAACAATTGTTCAAAGTCAGAAGCAAAGATTTCACTGCGGGCTTTGAACAAGTACTTCCCGAATGGGCAATAGCCGCTCTTCCGTGTTTCGAAAAGGCAAGAAGCCCTGGGAACGAGGTTGCCCGAATGGGTAGTCGTAGTTTACCAGGACCAAAACTGCCTAAATGATATACGGAATGTTTCCGATACACTACGCTCTACAAAACTTAGACTAGCAGGCCGTCGTTATAAAAATTACTCCCTTACGTTCCCGTTTTCGCTACGGCGCTCCGATTTCCCGACTAAACCCGATATTTTTCCCGCTTTCTGGATTTAGCCTACTAACGACTATAAACTAGTCTATACGAAACTCTACGTTCCCCGTATTCGGTAGTCTTTTACATTGTGCTTATGTAATTCGTATAATATATTTCCACGTATACCGATGATTTTTCCCCCTCGGATTCTACACCATTTTTAGGGACTTCATTTTCATCAAAGGAAATTTCGTTCATCAAATCTAAATAATGCATAGTGATATACACCGTCGGACTTAACCACAGCAATGTGGATTCTATACCCCAATCTGCAGTGCTTATAAAGCATCCTTTTATGATCTACTGAATTAGCGTACACCCAGCCAGCAAAAAAACTGTTCAATAGGTCAGCAAAACGTTAGAAGCCAATCAATTACAAGATCGTTGACTCACCACTCTTCTTTGCAGAATTCATTTTTGAGACGGTTGCTAACTAATTTATTTAAAAAAGGCAATATTTTAGCGGATCTCCAACATCGTTCCCAGGGCTTCAAAAGGCAAGAAGCCCTGGGAACGAGGTTGGCGGATCTCCACTATGCGAATTCGTTTGCCTGTCAGATGAAGTCGCTTTCAACCAATTAAATGGCTTCATTTAGAATTAGCGCCTTAAAGTAACTAAATTTAAACAAATTTAAAAATTCGACAAAAGTAGGTAAAAACTTGTTCAAAATCCGCAGTAAAGACGCCAGAACAACGTTGAAAAAGTTTTCTCTGTAAATTTCATTTTTGACGGGTGCCCGTAGGGTCACTAGTCTTTGGTTTCGTACTGGTGGGTCCGTGGGTCTGTGCGTGCGTACAAGGAAGTTGGAAAACTTCCTTGGTGCGTAACAGTTTGTTTCATTACTATTAGTAACTGTGTTCATTTTAACCTGCGCATATAGTCTTTCTTAACAAAGTTTCCAACGTAGATATTTTAAGCTTTCGCCAACCTCGTTCCCAGGGCTTCTTGCCTTTTTGAAACACGGAAGAGCGGCAAAGAAAGCCCTGGCCTATGCCGGTC
>JAULBZ010002693.1:0-18167 GCA_032360805.1 Neoturris breviconis | reverse complement strand
TACAAAAACATATCGCAAGACTTGAAGTATCATTTGATGCATTTGAGGTAACTGTCCTGGAAGAGCATCAGAAATATAGTTTCATAACATTATTATCTGATTTTGGTGGAATAGCAGGTATTTATCTCGGAGCTTCCTTTATCTCAATTATAGAACTTATTGTTTTGTTTATTGGAGTATGTAAAAGACATTTTATTGAAGAACATTGCAAAGGGAAGAATACAAATCAAGATCTATAAATAGACCTTTGAGGTGTTTGTTGCTCAAAGTAGAAGTTGTTACGATGAAATCCTTTTTTGTCGTATTTTCAATTTCGTATAATATCGAAAAAAATGATATTTTGCAGGTTTTTCCTGATATTCGTCGCAGAGTTCTAATAATAGAAGATACGGAAAATGCCATATCTTCAATTACGTAAAATATGCTAATTTCGAGTTTTTCTTGATATTTATAGAATTCATAATGACATTATAGTGTATAACTGATTTTATGAAGGTGCGACTATGTAGTGGTGCGTTAAGTTCACTCGGGGATCGATTCCCAGTTTCCTCGCACGAAAATGTGATATTTTCTAACTTCGGAATATTCGGGAAATTATCGGAAAATGCGGAAAATATGACATTTTTTGATATTTTCGAGTCAACTTGTTGTTACCAAGAAAGTTGTTGTTGCATATGAGTTTCAGTTAATACAAGAGAAAAATCAAATTTGTTCATTTTTAATGCAGTGTTAGTAGTGTGTACTTGACATTAAATCTCACAGCTGCTCCGGTTTTTTCTAGCTTGTGAGATCTATGAAAGAATTAAACGTAGTCTAGCTCTCCCTCGATAATTCCAGTATGTGAATATCGTTCGTAAATTTCGGGATTTGAATGTCCATAAACTCGACGTTTTTTATGATTTTCGCGTCGCTCTAGTATATTTGAAACAGGCGAGTCCTTGGTAATGTAAAATTCCAGACTTTATGATTAATTTTTAATTTTTAACTCCCTTAAACATATTCCTACTGGTGTTTCAACCCCCTCCCATAATTTACATAACTTATGAATGAATGGGTTATACGACTATAAATTTTAGGATTTTTTCTATGATTTATCTACAAGCCCTCACATAAATATTTAAGACAAGGTAAAATTCGAGCATAAATTCCGAATTTTCATTTAGATAAAAAAGCCTTCAATTTTCGGCAGCAAACCAAAAGACACCAAAAATCAAATATGTTCCGAGAGTCTGGGGACTAGGCGGCTAGGAATAGCTGAATTTGTCCAGTTTGTAAAAAGATCTAAGATCCTCAGCCCTAAGTCTTAAAGGGAGTGTCCGGTAGAGATAAACCTCTAGAGACTTGGCCTGGTCGTTTTCCGCGTTTGAGTCTACTCCCTGTTTTGACTTGATGACGTCATCATAATTTGTAACGTCATCAAAATGTTTTTTTGCGAAAATATTTATTATGTGTTGAGCTCACATTCTGGAAAGTTTCAAGACTACCGCATGATCTTCCAACCCCACCCCTAATATTTAGGAGCCCTAAAAGACCCAGCATTAATAGGGTTAATGCGCGAATATTAAAGGGGCATGGAAATTAAAAGAAGTAAGATCAAGGGATATTCAAGGAAAAACATCAACGCTACTTCAGGCCCTACTTTAAGGCAGTATTCCGTGGATCGACTCTGTTTAAACTTGCTTGTCTACGTTGAATATAAATGCCCTCTGATCCAGGGGTTCACCAGTTGAAGCTGCATGGTGACTAATGAAAGCTTTTTTATTTTTTGGATCAATTTCTTCGTCAGTAATTGAACTAAAGGCTTTAAACTCTCCGGGAAAGTGTCCATCGTGACCCACCAAACATTTGAGATATCTTTTTCCAAGAAAAATCGTACTTCCTATTGTTGGTTTATCTTCATACTTAGTCAAGTGACTCCGTGAGAAGTTTAAAGGCATAATATGGCAACAAATGATGTCATAAAGATTTTTTGAATATCGTATTTTCCGTTAATGGTTTATCTTTGTACTCCATTCGAGATGTTTGTTCTTTTATGATGAAATGATTAAAATTCTGAGTTAAAATATGTTCAAAATGTCCCGCCCCTATGATGTCACAAAACTCAAAAATCTCAATTCCACTCAGGTGATCTATTTCACACTTCCTATGTGGTTCCGCTCGGAAAGTTGACGTATAACCTGATTCAGTAGAATGTGATAGAACAATTGTATGTAGTACATCAAAAAGGCACTTATGGTGTGCCATGAACAAAGGATCGTCCGGCTCAGGCCACTATTATTTCTGCACACTCGAAACATTCTTCATAATTCCAAACGATTTTGACTAACCTATATACGGCTGATGAAGGCAAATTGCCAAAATGCATGGTCTGAGGTAATGGACCATGAGTGTGCAGTAATAATGGCGACACTAGGCAGGTTCGAACCACCAACTGCTCTCAATCCGATGGTAAGAGGTGTGTATGAGCAAAAGGTATAAATAAGTGCACACACCGTACCATCGGACTGATAGCTCAGTTTGCAGAGCGTTGGAACGGAAATCTACAGGTCGCCGGTTCAAATCCGCCTCAGCCCACTATTATTTCTGCACACTTGATATATATATAATAGCAAGTAGATTTATGGTTGTTCCAAGTCGTAAATACATAATTTAATTCATGATGTTATATTTCGCGAAGCTTTTGAGCATCTAATGCTCTTGTTCACAGCATTACATTGCACCCAGATGCTGAACGAAACTGTTGCAACGGTAGCCCCACATTAGCGATGGACCACAATTAGCATATCATCGATCTCCATTGGCATACGGTGGGCACCGTATACCGATATGCATTGTATGTTACTGATCGAATAGGGTGCATCTAGACACTGTTTAGTTTAATTAAATTAGCTAACTGAAAATTTTGTAGCGTTGGTGGTGGAGTATACGTCAGATGTGCATATTGACTTGCTTGTTGTAGTAGGGTACTGATCCCCATGGACGCTCACATTCACAGTTTTTTATAGGGTGTATGGTGTAAAATAATAGTTTTTCTTTCAGGATAAACACCAGACCAACCCCAGACATCTGCTGGACAATCCCAAACCTTTTCCGGGACATGTCCAGGGTATTCCGGGATGATTTCATGATTTATCAAATTGGAAAACCTGTTTACCATAACTTGACCAACCATAAAAGTGTGAAAATTTAGGTCGCAGTAATCAAAACTTAATTTTAATGGAATCTACCTTTTTGGCTTCTTCGGCAACATTGAATAAAAATAAAGTGTAAAACCAGAACAAAAACGATTAATAATACGATAGAAATCAATAAATATCGATGAGTTATGTTATATACGCTTTCCTACTTATCGTCTGGTGTTTATTGCTAGGTGACTTATCATCTACAGAAAAGTGTATAAGACCATAAGATGTAATTCGTCAATATTTCTTGTTTTTTCGTATCATAACGTTTTATACAAGTCGATCGCCTGTGCCCTTTCTCTGTTAAGGAAATGAGAACTCAGGGAAATTTCTAATGACAAAGTAGATAAAATAGAAATGTAAAACTGTTTATATATTCTCATTGCTAAAAATTGTTTTGTGATGGAAAATATCTTCTCACAGCTTCTGTTGTTATATTCTCTTCTGATTCCCAAGTTAAATCCTTGTAGCCAATCCATTTGATTAGATATGTAAGCCCTTCCTTACTGTCACGATGTTTGCTTATATAATCTATAAATCCTTCGTTGTTGCTTGTTTTGTCAAACACTTGGGCCAAGGTGACCTCGAGCTGACGCGAGTTTGGACCATATCCTGCAAATCAAGGTTTAAACAACAATCGTCCAGCTCACACACGGTTGGTGCCATCTCTACTTTCCGTTTTTTTGACATAATATCTTCCCGGTTATCTTCTAAGGGTTGATTTATTTCTGGCTGCAACGTTGATGGCTCGGATGCACGTATTGGGAAGAGTCTCTAGGTACTAGATAAATTTATAGGTTATAGTTGCTAGGGAAACAAATTGTTTTGACCTAAATTCAGAACTGTTTCTTTATATATATATAA
Organism: Neoturris breviconis; assembly: GCA_032360805.1. Classification (NCBI taxonomy): domain Eukaryota; kingdom Metazoa; phylum Cnidaria; class Hydrozoa; order Anthoathecata; family Pandeidae; genus Neoturris; species Neoturris breviconis. The sequence continues at coordinate 14,121 of JAULBZ010002693.1, read as the reverse complement.
AACGTGCAACCTCGTTCCCAGGGCTCCTTGCCTTTTCAAAACAAAAAAGGAGGTCCAAATAAGAGCAAATCATCACTGTGGAGGTTGATTAAAAGTGTAGTAATAAAACAACGTTGGTTAGAACCTAATTAAGTGTTAAAACTGTGTGAGAAAGAAGCAAGCTGACTTTTTCGCAAACTTCGTTCATTTTTATAAGAAAAGTAATTTTTACCTGAAAAAGTAATGGAATCCATATGATCTTTCAGTATGCCAAGTTCGAGTTTGGAACAATTGGACGGTTTCTTGAATGGAAAGCCTTCCGGTAACCCATGCACATCTACAACACCTTCCGATATTTTCTGATATGGCGTTCTGGTCCACTTTCCCTTTGTAGCAACATCTAAATTACAGCAATAAACCTGGCCGTCACTTGTCAACCAGAATAACCAAAATCTCCGCAATCATTCCACGTTTTAAATTTTTTGAAACCATTTTGGAGTATAGAAAAGTTAAAAATATATGTATTGATGCCTCGTGTCACGTTTTTTAACTTGTAAGTAAAATACTAGAAATTTACTTTAAGAGCACAAAATTTAGGGAGAAAGCAGAAACAGCAGAAACTTTCGCTAATTTCGAGATTTTTGGGTATTTTCGCAAAAGTTTATGATGCCAAATAATTCAAAACAATCCCTTCACGAATGTTAATGTTCGCGAAATATTTAAAAACAGCCTATTTGCGGAAGTTTATGTTCGTAATTTTTTTCCCCTTCAAACTATCAAATTTATGCCTTTCGCGATTTAGTTGATGAACAAAATAGGACAAAACATATTGTTAAGCCTGTTAAGAAATCCGTTAAAAATGTCAGGAAGAAAGAACGTTCCAGATAAGAATTGAAACAGATTTTAACTTACGAATCTTTTTATTTAGCATTTCTGCCACAGCTTTCCGTTCATTTTTCTGCGGTAGTTCTCCAGATGGCGTATCTAAAAGCACATTGTTTCTAAAGTATTTCAATCGAAACATTTTTTCCGATAGAGATTGATTCTTCAATGTACAACAAAAAATGTTTAGAAATACTATTTGTGAAGCAATTATGATATCGATAAATATCACATTTATTCTAAAGACTCTTTTGTTTAAATTTTGATATTTTCTTGAAAACTTAGGATACGAACAACTAGCAGTATCCAATTGTTTTATAAATTTATAGAATATCTTCATTTCACTATTTAGGGTGGTTGACTTTGAGTTCTAATGACAGATACGATGAAGGAACAAACATAGAATACATACCAGTTGTAAAATTGGCAAACTGCCACTCTATATCAACATGTTCGTCAAAAAAATCGAGCCCTTTTTTACTGCCATACACTATTGTATGATTCCCAGTCCTGGACCAATCAACATCAACCACCGCAATTTCCACTCCAAATGACTGCATTTGACGACACTAAAAGTAACGTAATAACATTTGACGACACTAAAAGTAACGTACTAACATTTGACGACACTAAAAGTAACGTAATAACATTTGACGACACTAAAAGTAACGTACTAATATAATTAAAGTTATGCAAATTTTCAATGTAAGATTGCAATGTAATATTTCGGCCACATACAACTCACTTACCAGTTTTTCAATTTGTTTTCTGGTCTGGGAAATTTTCTTTTTTTGTCCCTCAACCGACAATTCTTCGAAAGTAGGTAAATTCCGCGCAGAAGCATTGTCATTATGTTTATTTTTCTCGATTAGAGATAGTCGGGCCCAAGCCTGATTTGCATTTGCAAGAGCGATTTTCTGATCAATAGGGCGGGCTTCACCTAAAATTGAATAAATCACATTAAAAAATTGAATGTTACACAGTGAACCATGAACCTTGAGTATCTATATGATTATTCTTTAATATGAGAATTAAATATCAATTACATACTTCGTAACTAACAAGCAGTTCCGCAGCCTTTACATGGACGCGACTGATTTAGCAATAATTCTCTTGTAATTTACACTATGTTCTCAACACACAAGCGCTAAAATGCGTTTTTTTATTGTTTTAGAGATTTTTCAAATTTGAAAAAAGTGGGTCGAATTTCAAGTTAGTTATACGATTATTTTCAATGTTAAAATGTTTTATGTGACAGGAATGATTTTATTTTTGAAAGGGAAAAATGCTCTTAAATTCAAGCGCATGCCCCAAACTTATTACGGTATGCAACTAACTTATTGTCGATGGTTTATAAACTATAAATACCTGCTAACGAAGACAGATACTCCGATCTAAAAAGATCATATCCTCTGCTTTTACGGACGGGAAGTTTTTCGGGTTTCTTGGTTGGTGCTTTTTTTCGTTTGTGGTCAATCCAGTTCTGAAAACAATTTTATATATTATTTTGTTAGTTTTTATCTGAGTACAATTTAATGTCATTGTTGCCACATACCATAAAGCCCCTCCCCCGTGTATCTTTCTAACATATATTTCACCCATGTATAAACCCGAATTTATTTGCCCATGGTCTTATGGTCTTTCTCGAGGAAACCAATCAAATGCAATCTCGTTTAGGGTGAAACTCATTTAGGGGTCCATGTAAAGACTGCCTGGCAATTATGCCTATCAAAAAAATCACACAAAATATTGCATGGAAGATATACTTTTCTTTAAAGACTTTAAACTTAGTAAATTGTAAATATTTTGTATTTCTTTAGGACATATTATATTACATGTTATCTCTTGATATGTCTATATAACGCCTGCATACAAATCTATTTTCCAACGAATTTTTTGGCCGTATGTAAGCACCGTCCTCTCCCCTGCTGTATAAGCCCACAAAAAGCGTTGTTTGAAACATATAAGCTCATGGGCTTATACATGGGGTTTTACGGATTTTCGAATAACGGGATCTTGGCTTGAAGAACTAAATGAACAAGAAAAGTTAAAGCAGAGAGTGTGATAGAGAGAGAGAGAGCAAACTCTAATACACTTATGTATACCTTTACTTGTAGCTCCGATAATCCAGTCTTTTTGACGGACTCAGCGAGCAACTCACGTGCGTGCATGTTATCATTTCCATACGACGTCATACCAACAGCAAAATAATCTTCAAGAATTTTAATTTGGGCATTTGTCTTAATTACTCGCTTAGTTGTAGTATTTGAGGCCATTTTATATTTGATGTTTAGTACCTACAAAATATAATGTTATTATGAAAAAGGGAAGACATTTTTGCTGGAATTAATTATTGCGGATGGTTGATAAGTAAGGAGAACGTGGATATTAAAATAAACAAATAAAGAATTGTAGGTAAAAAAGCAACCTATTAAATCTGGTGATAGACATTGTTGTAACTTGGAATTTATGAATTATACATTGACTCTATTAAAAAAAATCTTCAAGAACAGAACAGTTTTTACCCATCTGATATGAAAACTCGAAGAAAAAAAAGTACTCAAGAAAAGTGGAATTTATTTTTGCGGATCAACCATTTTTAGCGATTCTTGCGGATTAGGGAAAAACACACAAAAAAATTCCCTTACTGTACATTGTGAATCTGCATGTTCGGTGATTTTCTCTTCTTTTATGTTACGAAACATACCTTATCAGGAAAGATTTACGTCACCAATGCAATGTTTTGTTACTTTCCCCGAGAAGGTACGCTGTGTCCACAACACACGAAATAATGCTTTTCTGATCGTTCTTATTATATGACCAGGGAAAGTGATTCTTTAATCATTAACGGAAAATAAGCTATGTCATAGTCAGCGACCATCTCGACGTGAACGTAATACGCTATGTCAGAAATAGAAAATAACTAGACGTAAACCATATCTCCGATAAAGACGGGTGCACAAACTCTTTTTTTCTTTGACAGAAAATAGGCTATGTCATAGTCAACAACCATCTCGACGTGAACGTCATATCTCCGATAAAAACTGTTCTACAAAATCTTTAACAGGAATAACAGAAGATAGGCTATATCTCCAATGTCATTATGGTATTACTTTATGGGATCAAAAGTAGGCCTAAACAAACAAACATCCTAAAATAAATAAGTACTTTCATCTATTTCTAAAATGCATTTATATTACATATTATCATATTCACAGATAAACTAGTTTCCAAATACACATTCTCAAAAAAAAACTAGGATCGCAAAATCTATATGACAGAAAGACACCAATAAACCTTTTATAAACTTTGTATCTCTTCGTTAAAGGCCCATTTATATGGAGATTACGTGACCGAATCAGAAGCAATTTAGTATATTTACTACTGTAAGTAAAAGTACGAAATAATTTTGTTAACCGCTAAGATACATACCGTACGTTGATCGGTCTCCATGTAAAGATCTCTTGCGACGTGAGATAAAAAATGCAACGTAATATTAAATTTCTATCTGAATTTTGAAATAGCTTTTCCGTTCAACAGTCCTATCGACTATCATACATTCATAGAAGAAAAAGCTGACAAAAAGACAACCAGGGATGTAGCCTGATCTCCAGACAATGATCAATCCTCTCTCTTAATCTGTTTACTTCTGCAGTTAATGTAATACATTGACATCAGAATTCATTAATACGAAACGCGTTAATGTATGATAATTTATTCATTATTGATTTATTTATTTAAAATACGCTTGATTCCACTCTTCATTGCGGCATTATAATTAATTCTACCATGACTGGTTGCATAAAATTATCATACATTACCGCATTTCCTGTTAATGATTCTGACGTCAATGTATTACATTAACTGCAGAAGCAAACAGACCAAGTGAGATCTGGAAGATCTGTGAAAGAGGATACCGGGAATGGGGCTCAACTCGCTTAATACTTTCAAGAAATAAAGTAATGCGGAACATACTTTAACGATTTGGAAAATGTTTTACAGATTCGCGAAAGTTCATTCCCGTGAAATATTCTCCTTTCCAGCATAGGCGGAAGCTTATTCTCGATTTTGAAGTTCGCGAAAGTTTCTTCTGCATTACTTTTTTCTAAAATCATGGGTTTAACATGTGGATCTTCCGATGTTGAGCATACCTTGAGGGAAGAATATATCGCTTATTGAAATTTCTGGAAATTTAATTTCACGGATAGCGTATGAAAAATGTTTTTTGTGTACAGCTTACACTTAAATCCAACAAAAGAAACTTAAACGGAATTGTAAGAAAATAATCGGAAGTTTATCGTCCTCTGGGTATCCAATTTTTAGCAAATTTTGCGGGGGAATATTTTTCCTCTATTAAGGTAGCTCATCGAGCCGCTATTACAAATAAAACTCGTTATCTAAATTTTTTCTCATCAGTACCGTGTCCTTCCTCATTCAAAAGTAAGTTATCGTAATCATCATAAACATCATAATCATCATCATCATCGTCATCGTCATCATCGTCGTCGTCGTAATTATCATCATCATCATCGTCATAATTATTATCATCATCACTTGCAAAAGTGACATCAATTTTAAGAACTGACTGAAACATTTTCTTAAGGTGCTTTAAATGGCTTATAACAAGCTGGAGTCGTTGGTACACAATAACTTTGACACCACCTTCCCAATAGTTAAAAGCGGACCAAAGATAGCATTCTTGCTCCTGCCAGTAATCTAAAACGTTCTTCATTTCCTGCTCTACCAAATCGATTTCTTCGTGTGCTCTGCATCTACGAATGTAGTATTGTACAAATGTGTCCTTTATTTCACTTGGCACGTTTGAAGACGATGTACACTATTTGATAAAGTATGAAAAATCGTCAATTTAATTATAGTTCTATAAGTCAATCGATTTACTATTAGATGTTTTCATTCGTGTACAAACCTTCACCAAAAAGTTCCTATGAAACCTATAAGTTCATGGGCTTATGCACGGAGTTTACATCACTTCACGAAATAAATAATAAATTAGCATCTATAAAATTGTCAACAAAGAAATTACACGAGATAATTTACGCTCATGGTTGCTTTGCCTATTATTCCACTGTGAATAGAGAATAACTATTTCATAAAACCTCTTTTCCTCACTAAGCATAAATCGAGACATTATATTTTTTTGTAAATCGTTAGGCAGAAAGACAAGATACATACTATAAAGGTAAATTGAAGTACCTGAACTGTAGATAAATTCCTGTACAATGATGAGGTCAAATCAAGCGCTTCAGAGTACGCAACAGCTTGAAACGAAGTACCCAATTCTTCACTGGTAGTGTTCAGGGATAAAACTAGGTTTTTGATTTCTGCACAAACCATATTGATTTGACTGCTAAATCGATTTGCTATGGATGATCCATCTACAAAAGCGGAATTTTGGAAATGGCGATTAATATTAAAAAAAAAAAAAAATACTACAGCAAAATAAACTTTTAATGCTCCATCTTTTTTCCAAGGATTTTTGAAAAATTTGTGAATATCACGAACATTGCATGTATTAGAGGGTATTTTTTGCACCAATTCTTTATTTATTACATATCTACAATCATGGCAATAAATATTTGAGACAAAGTGAAATTCGTGTGAAATTTCGGAATTTCAACTTGAATGAAAAGCTTCGAATTTTGATTGGCAAGATGAACAGCACAAAAACTAGAATTTGTTTTAAGAGTCTGGGTTCTAGGCTGCTAGAAACAATAGAATTCGTCGAGTTTGAAAAAGGCCATAAGATTGTATCTTCAAGTCTGTTCAATAAATCTCCGAGATCTCTAGAGTGCCCCGGTTCATTTTTAGCATTTAAAGTTTACTTGCGGCATTTATATTTTGTCAAATTTTGCAAAAAGTCTTAATTTATGGCAAAACGATTGTAACAAACAAACGTACAAAATATAACAAATAAATATACCATCCGTTTGTTACATTTTAGCTCATATACGATTGTATTTAATAAAAGCCCATGAAAACACTGCAAGCTAACCTGCGTATCTTTTCTTTAATCCCAGTAACATACCACGTTAAACAGAACGACTATATAACATATTGGTGGTTTTATTGCTTTTATCCAACAAATATTTGTTGTGCTTGTATTGATATTGAGAATGTAGTTTTGATCACCTTTTGGCAATCTCGTGTGATTTTTCATAGGATTTTAAAGATGCATCCAACTAAATATTGTGATTATCTATAGCTAACCCTATCAGAATGTTCCTTAAACCATCATATTTAAATTCTGGTGATATAGTCATTTGAAAAATCGTGATCCACCTATTATATTGCAACGGGTAGATGTCGTGAATTACTTCGTGTTGCAGATCCTGTTGGAACAGCACGGAGATGGGCACAGGCAATACATCGTAGACAATATAGTGTACCTACACCAAACAGCTTATGACATGTTGATTCTAATCATATTTGATCACAAAATCATTCTTGGTCAACATTTTTACGTCAAATATATATATTTATTTATTGACAAAAAGTTAGTTGTGGGTGTTGTGATATTGACACAGGGTAATCAGAATAAATAAGTCTGTGTCTTATCTCGTAGATAAATATTTCAGAATGAGAGGAGTTACAAGGGTGGACACAAACATCAGACAAACATAAAAGTGAGGCTGAGGTCACATGACAACTTTGGATAACTGAGACAAATGTTTACTAACAGAGACATAACAAACATGGTGGAACTTATGCTACAACAATGACATATGGATTACTGACGTATACAACATCCTCCTTCTCAACACACATATAAATATTCAATGTTTATTGTGTTTTTTTTTTTTTTTTTGAAGTATTGTTCATTTCATCATCGATATCGCATCGGTTTGCGTATGATTCTACCATGTCGGGTGGTGGTGGAGGTTTCTGGTTGAATTGGCAATGTGGGTAAAAATTAGATAAGAAAACTGACTGACGATTGGAATCATATTTTAATTTTGTTTGTAATGTCCTCACAAATTTTGCCAGATATTCCGATTTCACCGATTTGCCCTTATTTTTCAAAACTTTAGCAATTTTTAACTGCAATTGCCTCCAGAACTCTTATAGACATGGCACAAACCCTTAACCTTTGTCAGATAGGCACCATTTACCTTCCAGAACCCGTCAATCAAACATTTAAAACATTATCTTGCTGTTACTATTCACTATTTAATGTAACATGGTATTTTTAAAAAGATATTGAAATATTTAATTTTCTATTTATGTCAAAGCAAAACTAGAAACCCCTGGGTTTGAAAAATCACACATTTATCAAATTTGTAGACAACACAGTCAGAACAGGAAGAATATCATCTTAAAACGTGATCATTTTGATTTTTTTTTTTTCCTTAGTAACCAATTTTTTGTGGTAAAAAATATTTTTGGAAACAAAAAAAAAATCTCCTTATTTTTGCCAATTCTGGCCAATTATGGAGATCAAAAACATTTTTTACCTAATTTTTTTTTGCCAACCTGTATTATCTTGATGACGTCATCATATGAAATGGCGTCATCACAAAAATAATTATGCGAAAATGTTTATTATGGATTGATCCAGCTTCACTACAGCATGGTTCTATCAAAAGTTATGGAGGGGAGCACAATGCCCCCCACCCCCTCCAGATTCTCACAGCCCTAAAAAGCCCAGTAAAAAAAGGGTTAACACAGCCAAGCGTCACTGGTATATAATCAGCAGATCAAACAGATAAATTATTTCTTAAGAGTTTGCTGAATTTAGTGATACGGACATGATATATCTGTAATATATTACGAAAGTAAAGAAAAAGGATATTATTGATAAATATACAAAATAAATGTTCTTAAACTATGCTCTTATAAAAAAAAAAAAACGCCTAACGTCCAAATTTATTCTGATGTATGTATTAATTAGGACATTGATATGGAGTTTTGTGAACAGTAACCAGCTTGAAATGACTATGGATGTACCATGGAACAATCTAAGACATTAATATAGAGACTTTTTTCAAATTTCGACTAGTAATACACGCCACACGTAAAACGCAAGTGCTGAAAATGACCACTGGAGGTTTATCTCAAGGGTTTATCCGAGTAGACTTAAGAACTTAGAACCTTAGGACTTTTTGCCAACTTGACAAATTTTGTTGCTTCTAGCAGCCTAGTACCAAGGCTCTTTGCACAAAAGCGAATTTCCGTGCAGTTCGTCTTGCTAATCGAAATTTAAGTCTTTTTGCCTAATTTGAAATTCGGAATTTACGTGAGGGGTTCTCAAGATAAAAAGGGAATCGGGCGAAATCGGAGTTTATGGCACGGCATAAATTTTCAAAACTTTGCCCCAAAATATTTGTGAACTTTAATGGAAACATTTAGGCAAAATGTGGTATAAAAACAAACTTTTATGTTATTATATTTCCTCGCATATAACGCTTGAGCCTATTTGTGTTCTTAAGACTTATTGGACTTGTATTTCTGAGTCCAAGGGATTATATGCAGCATGGAAAAGTTTGAAATAGAGGATGCCATTATGCCAAACCTCTTTCCAAGGGCTTCTTGCCTCGTGTTTAGAAAACATAAGATGCCCTGGGAACGAAGTTACCAAGCATATTTTATAAATGTCTAAGGAAAACTTTAGAGGACTTGATTTTGTTCAAAATCTAAGCCAGAAAGGCTCTAAACGCTAGTACTCAGAACAAGATGTAACAATGAACTTTAATTTTTTGGATTTAATTTTCGGCGGACTAAATTTTAGACAAATCAAGGAGGAAAGTTAAATTCACTGCGCAAGGGACCATCTCAAAATATCGCTCCAAAACCAACTTTTTTGTTAGGGTAAAATCAACTAAAATTGACAAAATTCAAACTAAAATGAATCTGTTCAGAAGTGTGTTAGGTCAATGAGTTTGCAATGGATTGTTTTTTTTGGTATATTTTTGAGACGGTCCCTAACAATTCAGATTTATATTAATTTATTTTTCTAAGTAAAATACCAAAAACAATTCTGAAAATCCTTGCTGCACGCCCTTGTTAGAGGCTGTCCACTAATTGATTTTGAAAGGTGGTAAAAAAAAAATCTTTTTTTTTTTTATTATTTTTATTATTTTTGCTTGAAAAATGTTCTGACAGATTTTCGTAACCAAAACCTTTCTCGTCTAAAAAAAATTGTTTTTTCACCACCTTTTTTAATTTGATGACGTCATCATAATTAGTGACATCGTCAAAAAAATAATTGTTTCAAAATGTTTTTTATGATGTGTAACCAGGTTGTATTATGTGTCTGAAAAATTTCAACACTATTGCATGGTTCCATCAAAAGTTATGGACTTACCTCCCCCCTTCCTAGTATTGAGGATCCCACAAAAGGCCCAGTATTAATAGGGTTAATACAATTCAAACAGCTCTCACAAAATGCACGGTTTCTACGTTCATTTACAAGACAAAAAAGCTTTTTGCTTGCGTAATTTTGAGAGTGACGGCCCTGGGTTTACGCAGTTTGTATGGCCTTTTAACTTCTTTTACACATTGCACAATCTTCAATATCTTGATTATTTTTATGACATTGCACTATACGTCCGATATTAAGACCACCCACCCACCACGCCGTATACCATAAAAAGACCTTCGAATACTGTCGGATGTTTTTCGTTACCTGACAGGTACTTCTTACTGTGGTTATCATGAATCCCTGAACTAGTTTTATTGAAGTATTGTTTTATTTCTATTTGTACAAGCTCGTCCCCAGCACCTTTGGACTTTTTTTTATTTTTCTCGAATAAAAAAAAGTCAAAAGGTGCTGGGAACGAGCTTGCTATTTGTAGATATATTTTCAACAAGGTCAAGACCCAGTGGGCGAAAACTTGTTCAAAGTCTTACAAGTTTTTGTCATTAAGGATCATTAGCCCAATTATTAAATGTTCTCTATTTTGGGCACACATAGTACCAATGTACCATCTTAGTATTATCAAATTAATATTTCCCTTTATTGCTTCATCTTCAATTTTAGTAACTATGATTGCATATATCAACATCTAAGGTCAGGTCCTAGTACAAGCTCGTCCCCAGCACCGTCTGTTCTATCTAGGTCCAAGAAAGAAAAAAAACTCAAAAGGTGCTGGGAACGAGCTTGGTCCCAGTACTGAAAGTTACTTAGGATTAACTAAAATTTCAGCGCTAAAAATTGATTAACAGTTGCTAATGCTTTGATATTCACTTTTGAAAGAAAGATAGGCCTGATTTGGAGACTTTATACACAGGTATAAATTACAATTATATAGGTATAAAATATAGTATACGTAGCTACAACCCCTCACATAAATTATGAGACTTTTTTCGAATTTTAGCAAGCAATACACACCACAAGTAAAACCCAAAAGCTGAAAATTATCACTAAAAGTCCCTAGAGATTTATCACAGAGATTCGTCGAGTAGACTTAAGACTTAAAAGAGCTTAGGATGTTAGGACTTTTTGCAGACTTAACAAATTTTGTTGCTTCTAGCAGCCTAGTATCCAGGCTCTTGGTACAAATGCGAATTTCTGTGCAGCTTGTCTTGCTAATCAAAATTTAGGTCTTTTTACCTAAGTTGAAATTCCGAAATTTTACACTCACCTTATCTCAAATATTTATGTAAGCAGGGCCCTGGGAACGAGGTTGGGGTTGTAGGTTTGTTACGAAAAAAGAAAAAAACAAGATAATACAGCATTTCGAATTGACATACAAATGTAAACACAAAAAAAATGCAATTCATGAAGTTGCTTATGATTATGATTGAGTACTAAAAGTTGCTTAACTTTATACTGTCTGAGTACTGGTTGCTTATAAAAAAGGGTATTACTACATTAGTTTACAAAATATTATTACTTATAATGTTTACACACAAAGAAGAGAAGTTCTTTTAATTGGTTGGTTTGTTCGGTGCAAAGAACCAATCAAATGCAAGCATTATCTACGGATATTTATTGAGTAATAATCACCTCAATATTTTTACAAGAACTTTTTGTGAAGTTCTTTATATTTAGCCTATTTTTTCTCACAGATTTCTTTGTTGCAAAAACAAACAGAATTGTGTCATTGCTGACAGTTAGATAACGTTCATGTAATTCAAAACGATCTCGAGAGCTTCCTTGGAAACTTTCAAGCACTAACTGAAACATTTTTTTTCTTTTTTCTGTGGTTCCTTTAAATAACATACCGTAAGTGGAGTAATTTTCGAGAGGACTTATTTTTGCGAGGTCATTCAGATTTTTGCGAGGTTATTCAGTTTTTTGTTTGCGTTTAATGAGGCCTTATTTTCTTGTTTAATTGTGATTGCATTAGTAATCAAAGAAGAAAAAACAATTGATTTGACGTTTTGGCGCCTTGTTGCACCATATTCATAAATATTTTTCAATGTTTGCGTTTATGTAATGGTCAATGTAAATTCGACATCACTGTTCTTAAAACGGTTCCTGAACGTGAACTGTTTGAAGACACGTTTATTTGTTCACTTGGCACCAAAGCACCAAAGCATCAAACTTTCTTCTTTAAGACAGTGATTTATATTGGCATACCAAAATTTGCCAAGTACATGTTCGTCTATTCTTTTCAAAAAAAAGTGCAATAGGGAGGTTAGTTTGGAATTTTCTCATTAACATTACACTCTCCAAATGAATTATATGTCACCCATTTTTACTTTGTTTTATTAAATCAGTGTTCGAAATAGGAGCAAATAATCACTGTGGAAGATAAAAGTTTAAACAAAAAAAATTCAGGATACAAAGCCTGAAGCTATACTCAAAAATCCCTCCTCCACATTGATTATATAGCTACTCTTATTTTGACCACTGTAAATCAGCTCAAAACAAACTTGGGAGAGTGCTTAATTATAAATGCTGTCAATTAGTGATGCTTTCCCAATGGGTACAAACGTGTTCAAAGTCCGCAGTAAAGACGCTAGAACAACGTCAAATGGCGTTGTTCTAGCGTCTTTACTGTTGACTTTGAACAAGTCTTTACTCACTGGTTTATTATCAATAATTTGTATGAGTCATGCATCGTTCTAATCAAGCGCCCAATTAAGTTGTCAAGTAAGTTCCGACAACAATCCTAATTTAAAAAGGTATAAAATTACTCATTACGGAAATGAAAGAAAATTTTTATTCTGTCTAGAAATTTTTGACAGTTTCTTATCACTTAATATTTACTATACTCTTAAATTTTCAAGTGTCATTGCAATCTTGAGAATTAAACACGAGGTTTTGTCACGTGCTTCTTTTACGCGAAGCTCACAACTTCAGTGCGAAATTTCATTATTTTTTACCAAAACTTTGGAACTCAAGTTTCTTATTTGTTTCTTAAATTATCGAAGTAAAAACTGTATGTACTGTTAAAAAGCATAAATTCTTAACAAAAGATACAAAATGAAATGGTTCGTCCTATTTAGGCTAGGCTTTTTGCCCCCCTCCCCCTCCAAATCTTCTGATGAAATCATGTTGTAGTGTTAAAACTTTCCAGAAAGTTAGGTCAACACATAATTAGCATTTTAGCGGCCATTTCCTGATGACGTCATCATTGGAAAATAGGTGGTGCAAAAAAATATTTTTTAGGTAGAAATTTGTTTGTTCCAAATCTATATACCACAAGGTTTTTCAGGCAAAAGTGAGAAGAAAAAATTTCTTTTTGGAAACTTTTTTTTACCACCTGTCAAAAATGTAGTTGCTAGGAGAAAATTATCTCTAGTTACCGAAAAAACATTTTTTCAAAATGATCCTAGATAAATTGTATGAAAAGTCCCAAATTTTTAAGTCATATAAGCCATTCCTTCAAAAGTTATGAAAAATGTATTTTTCTATTTTAACCCTCACCCGTCCCGAATAGGGTTGACGTATTCTGTTAATAATAACCGAAACAAAGATATGGTTGTTTCTTACCGTTTGCAAATTTCAGTTCTGTGGTTCTTATATTTTGATCTAAATTCAGAACTGTTTCTTATGAAGCTGTTACTTATAAAGTAAAATAAGTGAACTGAATACAGACCCGTATAACTCCGTATTCGGATTGTGCATTGCCATATATATATATAAACACGTCAGAATGTTTGCATTATTGCCTTAAGACATCATCCTGCATGATATCATCACTATAGCCATAGTCACAATAAGACTATGCTATTGCTTTACTCCTTCAGGATATACAGAGATCTTGAATATCTTTCAGAAAATAATGGATGCTCTTGATAATGAAAAATATGCATGTGGAGTTTTTATTGATCTCCAGAAGGCTTTTGATA
>JAULBZ010002692.1:0-18168 GCA_032360805.1 Neoturris breviconis | reverse complement strand
AACGTGTACGAACTTCATAATTTTCAAGCCACAAGCGTTCGTACGAACGCACGTACGCCTATTTGTGCAGCCCTGAATATGCAAAAATTAATGTGCCTTTTAAGATAATAATCTGAAGGAGCTAGTGCAGTAGTGGCTCAAAAAGGACAACTCCTCAAAAGTATTTGTACAATTATTTCAGAATCTGCTTCCTCTACGCGCTCAACGAGACGCTCAACACGAAAGTCAAGTACAATATCTGAAGATGAACCATCAGAGGATCAGCATATTGAAGCTCCACCACCACAAAAGAGACGTGTTGAGGATGATGGACCCTCATCACCTTTACCGTTAGCACCAACATCACCCCTCAACACATCCCAAGGACAGCAAGAATCTATGCATGATCAATCCATGCAAAGTCGAACTGGTTTATTAAACACAAGTGAAATTGAGCAGAGTTCTCCCTTAAATTATGGAACACCTGCTTCATCTCGTCTTGGAAGTGTGTCCAGAGGAACACCGTAAGCAATTTTTTACTTTAATTAATTTAGATATGTGAACTCTATAAAAATGTTTTATACTCTATAAAAATGTTTTATAAACCTATTTCCACATTACAGGGATTGAAATAACTGCCAGTCATCCGCAGTGATGACCGGCAGTTATTTCAAGGCCTGCGACATACGATGTCTATGTTCTGAAATAACCCTGTGCAAATGTACGAAGCAATTGCTAATTTGTTGGTATTTCAAAATTCAAATTTTAGTCGCAATGCACGAAGTGATCTACATAGTCAGAAAAGGGTCCGACAAGTCAACGTGGGTGGAAGCGAACAGGTGAGAAATATTTATAAACGTACACAAACAAGATACAGTATGTAGTAAAAAGAACGAAAAATATGCATTTTTCTTAAATTTATAAACCTGGTCAAACTAACACAAAATTGCAGAAATAAATATTGAAAGTTACGAACCTTTCAGAGCAAGAATAAAAACATCGAAAAGGGGTAGATATTGTTTTATTTTTATTGTCTATTGTTTTTTTGTAATGCAAAATCAAACACCCATTGTAATAAAAAGTTCATAATTTAAAGCTATATTCTATAATGCACTCTTTGTTACCAAATTTAATAGAAAAAGACCATATATGTATTATAATGTCTGTGTAACTTTTAGACTGATACCAATGACCCTTTAGTTTCAAGTGAAGCACAAGCAGAGCCAAGACTAGTGATATGGGGTACAGATGTTAGCATACAAGAAACTAAAGAACGTTTCACCGAGTTTCTATTACTATACATAGATTCTGATGCTGATGCAAATACTGGTTTTGATATAACGAGACCTTTATATTTACAAAAGTTAGAAGAGGTATGTCAGATTCTAGTCTTCAATATAGATCTTCACCTGTTTAGTTTGGTCTGTGTATGCATGTTAGATTCTTAGTATTAGTCTTGCATCATTAACTAATAAGTTCTTTGTTTTTTGTCGATTTTCTTTTGAACATCGGTACTGCATGCGATTTTGTAGTGCTGAGAATTAGAGATAGGTGCTGCATAATAGGCCAAGCTATCAAAGCAAAGTGGAGGTCTATAAAAGTAGGCTAGTCAGATTCCAAGTACTAAGAGATCATTCTAAAATTATGTTCCAGAAGAAGCTCCATTTTTCCATATAGTATGAAAAAATAATGGTTTCTTGGCCTTCCTCCTTGCATGCATAGAATAATAGAAGTGAAACCGTCATAAAATCATTGTGCAGCTGAAAAACACCCCTCTACAGGTGATATCTGACCATTATTTTGTATCTTGGACTAAGTGAGTTGAAATTGAATCTGCAAAAAAGAGTAAGTAACCAATCAAGTGCGAGATCATCAACTCGAAGATTTCTCTATAACAATTATTTTTTGATAATAGAAGATTTTATTATTTTGCGTTATTCCATTTATGTGCCCTTAACTCTATTCCTGCTAGGCTTTTTTGGGCTGTTCAAAACTAGGGGATTGGAACTCTTGTACAGCTCAGTTTCGATTTGTTTTCAGTGGTTAAAATAGAGCAAATAATCACTGTGGAGGAGTGATTTTTGAGCATAGCTTCAGGCTGCAAAGCCTGAAGCTATGCTCAAAAATCCCTCCTCCACAGTGATTAGTTACTCTTGTTTTGACCACTGGATTTATATTGTTTTACTTTTTATAGATAAGCATTACAGAGAACCCATTTCTAAATATCGATTGCATACATTTAAAATCATACAATGCAGAATTGTACCGACAACTTGTTTGTTATCCACAAGAAATCATCCCAAACTTTGATATGGCTGTGAATGATTTATTTGAAGAAAGGCACAGTTCTACAGCTCTTGAAAATAGAATACAGGTATATTAGTAAATAAAACTTATTTCTTGTTATCCAGACCAAAATTTGAATGCAACTGTTCCTCAGGGACCATCTCAAAATTTTGCTCCAAAACCAACTTTTTTGTTAGGGTTAAATCAACTAAAATTGACAAAATTCAACAAAAATGAATCTGTGCAGAAGTTCGGTACGGAGAGACCAATCCATTGCAAGATCATTCTCTTCTCGGTCCTTAATCCTTGTAAAAACACAGGAATCTGTGAATTGAGAAAGAATAGCAGCCAGTGCTAATCTTCGTCCTCCAGCTCCAAAGTTTAACACAACGTCAAGAGAGAAGAAGCCCTGGGAACGAGGTTGGAATACGATCCCATATATTCCCGTAGACTGTACATTACCATACATGGCAATATAGATGTACAAATATACATGAACACATGGGGCTGTATTTTGTAGTCTTTCAGGGTGTGCTAGCTGGTTGTCATTTCAAGTTTAATTCAAGAAGATCGATCTTTTCCTTAACCCAGTGACCAAAAACCTGTTCAAAGTCCACAGTAAAGACGCTAAAACAACGTCATAAATAGTGAAAATGAAGCGTTAGCTGTTCAAAGTAGAAATTTATAACATTGCAACAAGTTTCTATTTTGAGCAGACAACGCCTTGTAAATATATCTATATGATCTTAACGTTCCAGCTAGGTTTCAACGTGGACCTGCAAATACTGTGGTGGAGTGGTTTAATACCACCCTCCTTAGCAGAGATGATTTGTTCCTATTTCGAGCAACTAACGAAAACCGAATATATGAGCTTTCCAGTTTCACATTTCCATAAACATACATCAATGAGTCCAGCCATATACGTGATACTAGATCAGTTTCATCCTTGATCAGTTATTCAAATTATCCAATAAAGCTAATCGTATGCTATTACTTTTATTAGGTACCCAGGATAGAATCAGTAGCACGCCGCAACCAAACAGCCCTACCAACAATCTTCAACAAGTACCAACTGATGTGACGCAGGATAGAAGAATCAGCAACACGCAGCAACCAAATAACCCTACCAACAATCTTCAACAAGTACCAACTGATGTGACGCAGGATGAAAGAACCAGCAGCACACAGCAACCAAATAACCCTACCAACAATCTTCAACAAGTACCAACTGATGTGACGCAGGGTGGAAGCACCAGCAGCACGCCGCAACCAAATAGCCCTACCAACAATCTTCAACAAGTACCAACTGATGTGACGCAGGATGAAAGCACCAGCAGCACGCCGCAACCAAATAGCCCTACCAACAATCTTCAACAAGTATCAACTGATGTGACGCAGGATAGAAGAACCAGCAGCACGCAGCAACCAAATAGCCCTACCAACAATCTTCAACAAGTACCAACTGATGTGACGCAGTTTGATCAACATGCACCTTATCCTGTGGAACTTAGTCAATCTCAGCCAAACCTGGTTAACCCTGGTCAACTACCACATTATCCAATGCCAAACCAACAACCACAGCAATTTATACCACAAGTACTTCCACAACACCCACAGTCACAGCCATTATCATCCCCTAAACGACCTCCTAACCTCTCACCACGTTTACTTTCACCTGATCATCAACAACAAACATATAATAAACAAAATCCACCACCAGTCCGTAGAAAAACATGGCAAAATTTACCTCGCCCAAGTGAAACTTTTCTCTCTCAAGAAAAAGGTTTTGATGCTGGCCATTCACACCATAACCTTGTACATCAGAACACGTATCCTCCACCTCAGAAAGCATTCAATCCAAGTTATGGTTAATCTTAATATGCCATCAGCACAACCTCGTTCCCAGGGCTTCTTGCTTTTTCGAACACGGAAGAGCCGCTCTTCCGTGTTCGAAGAGGCAAGAAGCCCTGGTAACGAGGTTGGTCATGAGCACTAACATTTCAATAGTGTAGCTAAATAACAATAGAACGAAAACAAATAGAAGGAGATTAATAAATTCCTATATTATTGATTCAACCTAACCGGCAAAAGCCTGAACATCCACAGTGGGCAAAAACTTGTTCAAAGTCAGCAGTAAAGACGCTAGAACAGCGTCAAGAAACTTTGTTCTAGCGGCTTTACTGCTGACTTAACAAGTTTTTGCCCACTGGGTGCAACTCCTAATTAACATTAATGAGAAAGAGACGTGTCGTTTTTTGATGTTGATGGCAGAAACTACTCAAGAGGACATGTTTTGACGCAACCTCGTTCCCAGTTCAAAAAGGCAAGAAGTCCTGGGAACGAGGTTAATTTTGACGCTATGTTTTAAGGTAGATTTACATTAGTTGAAAAAGTTCTTGCGAAAGTCAAAAGAAAACATTGCATTGGTAGCAATTGACGTCACTACCAATGGAATGTCTGCTTTTGATTTTCGCACGAAATATTTCGTCTAGTGGAAATCCACGTTTATATCATATAGTTCCAGACGACTTACGATGATTGCATAAAATGGATGAATAGATGAATAAGTATTCAGATCATAGAACAACAGAGTCAACAAGAGTTATTGTTTTGATGTCATTTTGACTATGGCGTGTTATTCATTGGAAAATGATAAAGAAAATTGTAATTTGTGATATCAATATAGATATATAATATTTCCTTTCCAGTGTTTAAAAACTTGTTCAAAGTCATCCATAAAGACTTTAGGACAACGTCGAACGACGCTGTTCTATCGTCTTTACTGTGGAGCTTAAACAAGTTTTTGTCTGAATGCGCAATTCTGAGGTATTTTTAAAACCTCTAATTACAATCCAAATCACTATTGTCCAAATAAACAATTTTTTTGTAACAATTTATTTGGTCTTGTCATCCTAATAATGTAGACATCATGTCTTTGATTCCTCTCCATTTTTACATCATTTTAATCAGAAAGTTCGAGATTATCGATATTGTATGTAAATTATACTTACATGTCACCAG
Organism: Neoturris breviconis; assembly: GCA_032360805.1. Classification (NCBI taxonomy): domain Eukaryota; kingdom Metazoa; phylum Cnidaria; class Hydrozoa; order Anthoathecata; family Pandeidae; genus Neoturris; species Neoturris breviconis. The sequence goes on along the minus strand of JAULBZ010002692.1, from coordinate 12,882 downwards.
AAACAATGTTACATTTAGTCCGAATAATTTCTTTCTAATTATATTCCGAGGTCATCCCAGTAGGCAAAAACATGTTCAAAGTCTGCAGTAAAGACGCTAGAACAACGTTGTTCTAGCGTCTTTACTAAGGACTTTAAACAAGTTTTTGCTCACTGGGTGTACAGTCCAGTATATCCCGTATTTAGACTGTGTGCCGTATATGGATACACAGTCTATATTGGCCTCTGAGCTTCAGTCTCAACCACTCACTACTGGAGATCAGGCATATGGGAACATACTGGACCGTATTCGGTAGTCTTTCACGCTGTGAGATCTTCCGTGCCACCTTTTGATAAATAGTGAAATTTCTGTAAAGCGGATAATTTTGTAGCCAAGGAAGGCTGTTGTTTAAATTTAGGTGCAAAACGGCCAAATCCGGGAGTTACGGCAGAAATGTGGCCACAGTTCTGCTCTCTTCTCCTTGTTTTCCTCTGCTGTGTTTTTTAGCAAACGATTTCTTTAGTCTAACAACTTTGGTGCCAAAAGTCTGTCTTAAGGAGGTGTTCGCCTTATAAGGTGGACGTCTGAAAGAACCACTGTGCTTTAATATAAGAAATCTTTTGCTCAAACGTGCAGGATTTAGGCAATCGCGAAACCTTATTAACTGAAACAAAATTGCTTTCTGCTAAACCACGAACATTTATTCCAGCGAAATGTTCAAAATTCAAAAAAAAAAAAAAAAACGCTGGTTTTTCTTTCTTCAAAAATGTGGGAAATTTCTTCCAATAAAGTAAACATACGAATGACAAGAAAACAAATAAGTAATTGTATATTGTATATTAATTTATACTTTACATAAAAAAGTAAAACTATTCAAATATATACCGAGACGAAATCTCAGCTGCCAACTAACCGGGTTGAAATTTCACATCGTTTATTACATTCAAATTTTCTAATTCGCAAAATGAGAGTGCCGATTACATGAACGAATTTCGGAGAAATCTCAAATTTCAGCAGCACAGGCTGAAATTTCTTACATCTCATTTTGTGAAATACACTAAAGTACAACGCTACGAAATTTCAGTTCGGTTAGCCTGGTTGAGAATTCGACCGGGCTGAAACTCTCTATGAAATCGACAACAAAAATCAAAACAAAGATATGAGCTCATAGCAATTTCGGATACAATAACACAAAACAACGAACATAAACACGTAAAGCAAATCTAGAACACCATTCCACTGGGCAAAAACTTGTTCAAAGTCCGCAGTAAAGACGCTAGAACAACGTTCTTACTGTGGACTATACAACGTCTTTACTGCAGACGTTGAACAAGATTTTATCTACTTACTGCGGATTTTGAAAAGGTTTTTGTATACTGGGAAGCAAGAACATTGCAACACCGAACCCATATATGGAGATTTACTGAACCGAATTCAACAGTGGTTCATTATACCATTTTTGAGTTGTTTGCGTGGTACAAGGTCAAGAAAAGACGTATTGCATGCAAATCAGAGTTTGCAACAATTTGTTTTCGTTAGGTAATGAGGACGGATGGTTGCAAATTTAGATTAGACCTTATTAATTTTCTTTTTACAGCTATATTATTAAAATTATGTTTTCAAATATTTTCTAAATCCAAATGCAATTCTTGTCAAATCCTTAAAAACAGAATTCAAATAAGTAAACAAAAATCATAAATTTGGCCTATTGGAGCGATAATGCCATTTGGACCCTTTTTGCCTAAAACTCGGGATCGAGTGGACGAAATCGGATTTTTTTTGGCGGGTCCTTCTAAAATAAAGCCGAATTTCAAAATGCTAGCACTTCGGAAACATGGTCTATTAATAAAAGCATGACGACTCAAAATGATAGTAATAGCCCATCCAAACTTTGTTTGATTGGCTAAAAACGATGCTGAAAGCCTGAAAACTGTACTAAAAAATACCCCCCCCCCCCCCTCAGGTGATGTCCGGCTTGCGGTAGTGAAATTTGAGAACAAGTGGGACTAAGATCGACGATTATGTCATTATTGCAAAGTTTGCAAAGTAGGTAAATATAAAAAATCTATAAAACTCAAATTGAGATAAATTAAAAACTTGAATTTAAAAAAATGATTGGTTCTTCGCCCCAAATCTTAATCAAGATTTGCAATTAAAACTATAATACGGAATTAAAAAGTAGCATTAACCTTCTAAGCGCCAGTATATATATTATAGCCCACATAAATTATAGTGACTTAAAGATAATCATTTAGCATATATAGTTTAGTACTATGTTCTTGAACATACGAGATAATCGAATGTGCTGACAATCACCATAAATACCCGAAGTGGCTCCTATAATTCGTTACCTTTTTTTCTGAAAATAAGACTTAACCTACGGAGGGGTGTTCTTGGTGGTTCAAGACAGTTATTTCCGATGCGAAACTTGCTGCACGAAAAATTATAGGCCTATTCACAAATACATGAAAAGTAGGTGTTAGTTGCTCAAAGTAGAAACTTGTTGCAATGTAATAGCTTCCTTTTTGTACAGTCACTGCACAAAAAGGAAGCTATTTCATTGCAACAAATTTCTACTTTGAGCAGCCAACGCCTCGTTTTCATGTATCTGTGAATAAGTATTAAAATTCAAGTGAGTGACACTGAACAAACTGTTATAAAAATGTGACCTTATCATTTTCTAAAAATAAAAGCTGTCCGCGAACTAATTAATTAATTAAACTGGGAGAACACTCTTAATTAATAAGATCCCCATAATTTTGATTTTCCTAGTTGAATAACTTTACAAAGATCATCATAATTTTGATTTTCCTCCTTGAACAACTACTCGTCTGAAATCAAAGATATCCTATAAAAAAGAAGAAAATAGACAGTTAGTCTATACAGTAAAATCATGCTTATATCTTTTCAAAGGTTTTTTTATAGTGTTGCTACAAATAAATCAGAGTACTGAGTCAACGATCTTGCAATGGATTGGTTTCTTCGTACCGAAGAAACCAATCAATTGCAAGTTCGTTGACATAACACCCTCCTCCGCAGATACTACTGACCGTTATTTCAATCTCTGAAAGTTTAACTGCAAAGAGTGTTTAGTTACCCAGTGGGAAAAAACTTGCTCAAAGTCCGCAGTAAAGACCCTAGAACAACATTGCAAATGTTGCACTAGCATCTTTACTGCAGACTTTGAACAGGTTTTAGCTTACTGGATACTTTTGCAAATTATTGGTTTCACAATTCTCAGCAGTAATCACTGTGGAAGAGTGATTTTTGAGCACAGCTACGCCCAAAAATCCCTCCTCCACAGTGATTACTTCTACTTATTTCAAACACTGAGATACTTACAATCATTTTAACTAAAGAAATGAAAAGTACCTGAACAGTGAACTGAAGTCCTGGTAACTTCCTTTCAGCAAGTTTCATTACTTCAACACCGATATTTTCTTGTGAGGTTCCTTTTAGATCGATGTTATAAGAATGACAAGTGGAGTAGTGACATGATATCGCCTATAAAATTAAATTTAGCCACGGTTACTTTATGTATATCAGATCGTCTAAATCGAATAATTCTTGTCTAGAAGATTTTTAAAACTGAATTCTTTAAGTAATTCAAGAAGGAATTAACATTGTTGAACATCATCCTTGAAGGAGCAGGGCTCGAAATAACAGCCGGTCATTACTGTGGAGGAGAGATTTTTCAGAATATTTTCAGCCAACTTGGCTGAAAATATTCTGAAAAATCTCTCCTCCACAGCGATGACCGGCTGTTATTTCGAGCCCTGAAGGAGTATTCTTGAGTGTAGTTTTCAGATTTACAACCTTGCAGCGTTGTGCGCCTGTTATTGAGAGGTTTGGTAATGACTCAAAAATTTATTGCAACCGAGTGGGCACACGACGTCGTAACAACATCAAAACGACGGTCGTTGTTGCGACATCGTGTACAGGCAGGGAAATTGCAATGGAATTGTGATTTGGTTTCTTTGGTAAGAAGTGGTAGAAATAAGAGCAAATGATGACTGCAGAGGAGTGATTTTTGAGCATAGCTTCAGACTACAAAGCCTAAAGCTATTCTGAAAAAAATCGCTCTTGATAATTTGATCTTATTTCAACCGCTGGTAATAATAATAAAATCAATTCATTGCATGATGGGAAAATAATTTTGGAATTGCACTACAAACAGCACAGAAAAAGACGCTAGAATTTTTTATAGTGTGAATCAGGCCTTACAGTTTGTCCAATCGTAATGACATTAATCAGTTATGTGATAAATCGCGCAATTCAGGGCGAGTCAGTCAGATCACAAGTCAATTAGCTTTTGAAGTCCACACGTATGAAAAACTGCATGCCCACGCACCCCTCAGAAAGCATATTACAGGAATAACTTCTTTGTTTAGCAGTATTCATTATTTTGCAATGCAAAAGAAAATATAGTATAGCAAACATGTGCTTTTAGTATGCAAAACATATTTGTAAGTTTGTATTTACGGACGGCTTCATACATACGCTAGGATGACTTTACTACTAAATATCGCTTTGTTTTCTTTGTTTTTCTTGATGCAAGACAAAATACATGTTGGTTATTTCGGTTATCATTAAAAAACACACCGATTGTAACAAAAAGAAAATCTGCAATAAACTGACCTTTCGAAAACCAGTAGTTTGGTTACTTCCTGAACCGTGTATAAGTAAAGGGTGAAAGAAAACAGTGTCACCAGCATTCATTTCCAAATAAACTAATTTATCATCATATGAACGATCTTGTATTCCATGATACATATTGTTGACACCACCCTCCCATTTAGGGTAACTATGATTCAATAATTCTCCCTTGTGTGTACCAGGCACTACAACTAAACATCCATTTTCACGTGTAATATGTTGCATTGCAGTCCATGAACACACAATACGGTCAACAGGACGAAACGGAAAGTAATGCAGATCTTGATGTAATGGATGACGTGATGTTTTTGTACCAGCATCTGGTGGCTAGAGGTAAAAACAAGAAATTGATTGGTCTCTTAATTACTTGGCAACCAATCATTCTAAGGGACCATCTCAAAATTTAGCTCCAAAACAAACTTTCCTGTTGGGGTTAAATCAACTGAAATTGACAAAATTCCACAAAAATACATCTGTGCAGAAGTGTGTTAGGTCAATGAGCTTGCAATGGGTTGGTTTCTTCGGTACGAAGAAACCAATCCATCGCAAGATCATTGACTCAGTACTCCCCCTCTGTAGATTTTATTTTTGAGACGTTCCCTAACTTGGTACTCTTTTTGTTTCATACTATTTACACAACACAGAGAACAATTCTTGATTGACACACACAGGTGATTACTAATAGGAAAAAACCTGTTCAAAGTCAGGAAAATAACGTTAGAACAACGTTCAAAGAACGTTGTTCAAACGTTATTTTGCTGACTTTGAACAGGTTTTTGCCGGCTGGGTGTGAGAAGGTACGGATATAAATAAGTGACAAGATACACTTTTTAAGGCCTATTTTCAGATCCTGAAATCACCAAGTTTGGTGGGCAAAAAAGCAAAGATCGAATGTCATTCCGAGGCAAAAGAGGAATATATCTTATGGATTTTGTTCCAAAACAAACTGCTCTAACATCAGGAATTAGTTTGTGATTAAATGAAATTATTGTTCGCAAGATAAGTAAAAATGTTTGCTTTCGTAAGTTTACTGCAATAGGAATAAGTTGAATGTCAACTTGGACTTTAAAAAATCGAGGTAGAATATTAACATTTATATAGGTTAATAGACTATCTAATCTGTAAGGTTTTGTGCAGCCATCCAGCTACAATTTAAGGTACAATCGGGAAAGGCTCATCTATAGTTTAGTCTCTCCTATATGTAGTACATCAACAATAGTATCAACAATGAAATAGATTACTGATAGAATTTATGATTATATATGAAATAGCTAATAGCATTTTGAGAATTAGATAACCTCATACGCTTCATACAATCACAAACTAATTGTTGATTATTGCTTTGGAGCGCAAGGATTATCATAAACTATACTATTGTTGTTTGTAGAGGTGGCGACAGTTGGGAAAATATATAAATTCTCCAGAAAGTTTATAAAATCTTCCGCAAGTTAGAATATTCCTTTTTTGTTATGGTTTAGTTTCTTTAAACAGGATTAATTGATGTTGCAATTATCAATATTCGTTATATCGTTTTTCGTGGCGAACTTTTTCAGCCGTTCGATTATTTATTTTGTTTTCTTCTCTAAATCAGTTTTTTCTTTTGAGAATTGTGATTGACGATGTTGTAAGTTTTGTTGCTGTTGATTTGGATTTAACATAATCACTTATCTTTCTAAGATGATACACTTGTTTTAATATTATAAATAGCTATAGTTTTTGGACTTTTACGAATTTCAAGCTTCATGTAATCGTATAGGTCCGATGATAATGTACCGGAATGTGATATAAAAGCTAAGCGATGATCTTTATGTTTAAAACCGTTTTCATTTATGCCATGGAGTATATAATCGCCTATTATAAAAATATTATTGGTTTTTTTGACATACGTTTCAGCTAAATGCGTCTTATGACGTTTTGTTTATTTGTGGAGTCGAGCTAACAGTATTCGAGTTTAAAATTTTAACTGTTTGTGGTATCATGGAATTTATAATCGTCGTTTCATCATCTGAAGCATTACTCTCCTGCACGATGTTTTTAGTCATTAATCAAGTTAAATCATCATTACTTAAAAAAATCGATGTTAGGAGTTGTTAACAATAATCGAATATTTTTATATGAAGCATTAGAGATTAGAATTTCTATGATTTTTTGTTTATCATCAAGTTGATGTTGTAGCAGATTAATGTTATCGCTTGTAGAAATATCACGTTTGAGTGATTTTGATGTATACTATTTCTGAGATCCTGGTTTTCTTATCTTAAGGCATCCTTAAGTTTGTTAATTGTTTTATTTTAAACTTTGTCTGAAATTTTAATGTCCGCATTTAATGTAACGAGCTCGACTTTTGCACTTAGTTCCGCTAAAAGAAAGAATTTTAATTCTTCAAAATCATTCGGATTTGTATTTACATCAGTCTCATTATCTTCACAGTAGAGGGTTCCAAGGATCTGCACTTACGTTCACTGCTGTCACAAGATCACTTTTACAACAAATACTGTATACGGTTCGACTTCCATACATTTTCGAATCCAGTAACCATCTTTTACAAGGCCTTTTAAGGTTGCTTTAATATCAATGTTGTTTACACAAGCCAGTGCTAATAATTTTTAATAAATCGTAACCGATGGAAATATATGATTCGCGTACATCCGCAATCTTGATAATTAGGGTATGAAACACACTATAGTAAATCTTCAAAGACCGGTTTTGATTGGTCCATTCCATTACAACATCATTCTCGTTTCCAGGTTTTTGCTTTAATAAATAACTATCAAAAATCCTAACCTTTACCCGTTTGCTAGGATTATTAGGGCTGATCAGTAAACCCTAGCGTTAAGGCTAGTCGATAAACCCTAGTGCTAGAGCTGCTAGACTCTTGCCATCCTTACCACGACCAAAGATAGTTCCACCATTACGGCCACATCTTCTCTTGATATAAATAGCTGTAGTTTACTTGTAAAAACAATATATTCGGATTAATTAAAAAATATGCGTAGAATATGACGTGTGATTATGTGTGTCTGTGTAAATGAGCATGATTTATTTGGCGCCATTAAAGTATTAGTTACTGCTTAGCCCTATTAAAGCTATGCCTGTTTAACTCGTGGAAAAACTGGGGGTGCATTATGGCCCAACCTTTGTAATTCCTAAACTAATATGAGTTTAAAAATGATATTTGGCCAGTTATACTTTGACACAAAATAAATCAAAAATCATTTAAAATTTAGTGTGTGACGTCATATCTGCTCGAATAAGGTCATAAGGTTCCTAGGTGGTATGGTCTGCAAAATAAAAAATATTTTTATTATGTTTTTTTGATGTCCCCTCCACCTAGTATAAATAGGATTAAACTATAGTGTTTATAGAAAAACATTATATTTCTAGATAATCGTATTTCCATGTGTTATGTGTTATTTTGTCATATATTTGTGCAAATAAGGTGAGAAACACTAGAACGAGGTATGCATAGAAAAATGTAAAGGAGGAGGAGAGTGAAACACTGGGGGCCAATATCATAATTTGTGTCATTCTTAAACGTAGTTTTGTCAAAAGTTATCGGTGTGGCACAATGCGACCCCTTATGATTTAGAGCCCCCTACAATCTGATCTCATGGCTTCTTTTCTCTAGATTAACCCTAATAGGACTGGGGGCGCAGTCTACTTATTGTGATGGGAATTATTTGGTAAATTTTTGTCACATGACCATTCCATTTTCTCCGATTTCCAGTTCCTATAAAAACGAAATTGTGAATAACTTTTGTATAAATAAAGCAAATAACTTCAATTTTGGAATATACTCGTATCATGGTTTAAATTCTTTCTATAAGTTTTTATGAACTAAAAATCCCGATTTCCTCGATTTTACCGATTTTGGAAAAATCAGGTATTTTTCGGAGTTTCGGGGAAATTTCGAATGATTTAGGTGAAAAAAATTAAAAACGAAAGATAATATGTAATCAACCAAAGACAGAATATAAAAATACGAAATAAAACTGCTCCAATTGCACTTTGATATATGCTTTTTTGAAAAAATATCGTATTAAAAAAAACATATGATGACGTCATTAAAAGAGTGCTGACCTTAGCCAAAAAATATATACTTCGAGTTGTCTCTTTGATAATGGACTATAATCGTACCAAGTTTCATGATGCTATCATTAGCCAATCAAAAGTTATCATGGGAGGGTGGTCGGAATCCGCTCTCCCCCCCCCTTCCCATGTTTTTCAGCTTCAAAAAAAGCGTAGTTCTATTAGGGTTAAAGGAAAAAAGTATCTCTAAGATCGAGGTTTGGAGTCATACAAATTCTACGTCTAAGAAGTAATTAACCCTATAAAATTAAAAACCCAAATACAGAAAAACTTAATTTTATTATGAGCTAAGCCTAACATGCGTGGACAAAGTCGTATTTGTTTCATTGACACCTAGTTTTTATCAGATAAGTTTATCTCAAGAAAAACTAAGATTATTCACAAAGACCCATTGAAGGAACCGAGTGTAACGTTATATCTCATGATATCTGTCGAAATACAATGTTTAACTGAAACCTGCAGAAAAAGACTGAAACTACAGAGAACCAGGTTTTTCTAAGATAACTATGTTAATATGACAATCAAGTTCCATAGAAAGCTCTCATAATAAATATCACACATCATGCATAACTATTTTAATCATATAACGACCATCCCAACTGGCAAAAACCTGTTCAAGGTCAGAAAAATAACGTTAGAACAACGTTTATCCGACTGGGCAAAGAAATTGTTATGAAGGAAATATCGTAGCTAATACAAATATCAACTCAGGGTTTATACTAGATTGTAAGTATTTTTCGATGGACTTATGTATGAAGAAGATTATACATGGACTAATTATCCTATTAAGGATTCGCAGAAAACAAAACTCATACAGATAGCAACTAATGTGACAACCAAAAGTAAACGTAAAACACCAGAAGACACTTGGGTATATGTATTATAAATGTAATATACAGAGATCAAAAGTATATAAACGCTTAGTACGACCTGGACAGCAGAAATTACCAAGAAAATAAAATACAGAGAGTAGCGTATTTGAATATTAGTATTTTAATGGGCTTATGGTGGTGTTTGCTAACTTGTTCAACGTTGTTTTTCTGACTGAACCATTAAAGGGAAAAAAGCAATTGTGTGCGAGACAATTCAGTTATCTTTCTGAATCCGGAAACAGAATTGATAAATATCTTCTCAATCAAAAGTTATGGCTTAAATGTAGATAGCAGAATTTGCGAAAACTTGTTTATTTTTATGATAATAGCAGAAATATAAAGTACTTGTGTCAGAGAATATTTTAGTACGAAGAAACCAATCAAATGCAAGATCATTTAGGGTGAAACTATTTTAGGGATCCATGCAAAGGCTTCCTAAAATCGCTCTAAATAATACTATCATTTGCCATTTAGAATTATTTATTTGGAAAGAAAGACTTAACTATCCACGAGGAACAAATTGAAAACAAATTCAAGCTATATGATGCTATCAAAAGACTTAAGAGGTATGGATTCCTATCTACTTTATTTTAGGGACTTAATTAGTTGAATTTATGTAGCTCTAAACTCTATTTACTATTGGGGAATGGGCATAATGCTACATAATCACCCTCGGCATTTTTAACCACTAAAGGCAGAGGTTGTTTGGTTTACCAATCCTGCATCATTCCTTCCTTCTGTGCTTCTGCAACGAAATCTTGCAACGAATAACGCCCATCCGGCTAATACAGCACCGCAAGCATTCCATACGGTGAAAGAAGATAAACATGGCCATGGTATGGTTATAATAATATTGTTATGGCATTGTATGGTTTATGATATGGTATGATTATGGTACGGTTATGGTTACGATATGGTTACGGTTAAAATTTGGTTATGGTATAGTTATGGTACCATTATGACCCTGGTTATGGTAATGACATTGTTATGGTATGGTTACAGTAAAAGTTTGGTTATAGCTCTTAAATCTGTTCTACAAGATACTTACAAAAATCAGAAAAACAAAATCGTCATACTACGCAGGCTTAGCAAGAGTAATCACTATAAACATTTTTAAATGACAGCATTAAAAACAAACCTACTATATTCCACCGTTCATCTAACTATTTCTCTCTTTCCTGCATGGTTCCAACATGGTTATGAGCCAACTTTGAGTCCTGAATTGTCTCTGCACATCCATAAATTAGGTCCATTAGTCTTTAAAAACATCAAATATAAACATAAATTTAAATTTGCACTGAAGCTAAGAGCTGTAGACACAGCATTGCAACTTTGCAGATATTTGTCAATCGTTCGGCCAAAACATTTCTATAAATCGAAAAGCTTTACTAGCCCCTTCTTGATGTTATCAATCTCATTCAAACGTCGAATAGGTCAAATATCACTTGAAGGAGGAATGAAAACTTTAACAAACGTTCCTTTTCGAGGTCCAACTAGTGACGTAGCACCCAGAGAATGGACAATAAGCAAAATTTCGATTACTATTTTTATATATTCGACTGTTAAAATAAACTCTTATGTATCAAATAATTATGGCATGAAATTATCTATAGGTCATCTTATCCAAGGAAGAATTTCAAATTTCTCCCCCTCCATAACTTTTGATGGGATCATGCTGTAGTGTCGAAACTTTACAGAAAGTTAGTTCAACACATAAACAACATTTTAGCATAATTATTTGAATAATAACTTCATTATTTAGGATGGCATCATCAAGGCCAAATAGGTAGTGCAAAATACATTTTAGGTGAAACAAATTTTGGTCACCAAATTTTGTCAGAATGTTTTTCAAGCAAAACAAATAACAATTTTCAATATTCCAACAAATAAATACGAGTTTAAAATCATTAAATTAATACAGATATTTGTTTCTAGATCTATCCCTGCTAGCAATTTGCTTGATGACACTAGCAAGTTTATATTAACCAAACCACGTGAATCGTACGTGCGGAGAAGAAGAAGATATGTATTACAGGGATCTAAATGGGTCAGTCATGTAAGTATTACATGGATTATTTTCTTTAAGAACTATATTGGAACCTGCTAAAGGCAATTAATATTATTAGTACTGGGCTTTTTAGGACTCCGTACGGCTGGGGGCGCAATATGCCTCTTCCATGAATAGAGATATTGCAATGAAACTTCACGCGGTAGTACTTTATTTTATTCTTAACATTTTAACCCTATTCAGGCCGAAGGGTGTGTACTCATAACTTCTGAAAGAATGGCCTATACAACCAGAAATTGTTTCACTTTTCCTACAATTTATCTAGGATTACGTTGAAGAAAGATCTTTGGTAACGAAGGATTATTTTTTCTTAGAAGCTTATTTTTTGATAGGTGGTAAAAAAAATTGTTCTTGTTTTTGGTCGAAACACGTTCTGAAAAATTTTGAGGATCAAGCAATCGCAAAATAAATTTTGCGGCACATGTTTTGCCTTTATGACGTCATTATAAGTAATACGTCATCAACAAATAAATAATCTAAAAGGATTATTAATTGTTGACCTAATATTCTAGAAATTTCAACATGACATCATGATTTCATTAGAAGTTATGGACCTTTTGCTCCCGACTATTAGGGGTCGACTATTAGGGGTCCCAAAATGACCGGTCTTATAGGGTTAACATTTAATCGACACCATAAACTATTGCGCCATGTTTTGAAAATTCTTGATTTTGACTAGTATAAAATAGTTTCACATAGTACTATGAACTTTTTACACGAAATATACATCTAAGTTGTATTACCATTAAAATAATACTGATGTTAGAAATTTTTGCAAAACATTCTTTATTCGTTCTTGTGGTTGTTTATCGTTTTTCGCTGTACCTACTGCCAAAACAATGGGTTACCGTGATAACAGGTGGCCATTATGAATTTTACATAATTGTAATGATAATCACGCAGATATAATTATAGAAAAACTCAGAATGTTTTTTATTGAGATAGTCCAAAAGGCGCAGTAATAAAAAATTGTATAGGAGTGACACATTGCCAATAGGGTTAATAAATCTATAGTAGTTTTTTTCTTCTTTTTTTTATACGTATATGTTAAAGGTACAAAATCACCTTGAGATGTTTTTTTCAAATTTTCCCTTCTGTAGTCTAGATGAAAGTTCATATTGTTACTAACATATTCTGAAGCTTTGACTCCATAAGAATGAATATTAGTGGAGATATAATTGATTAAAGTCGTAGGAAATTATGTATTTTCTATGCTCA
>JAULBZ010002691.1:0-18168 GCA_032360805.1 Neoturris breviconis | reverse complement strand
CTTTCTTAGCATTCGTCTTTCTTTTTTACTCTTTCTCTTTTTTATTATTCTTCTATCTATTGTTTCCTGATCAGACTAAACCTTGAAAGAGGGGAGAAAGGGTGTGTCACACCCTTTTCTTTAGAGGGCCGAACCTTTACAATTTTTAATCTTTAAAGTCCATCAAGGACATGTTTTGCATTATAGCACCTGCTGTATTGTTATTTCTGCATACATATACCACAAACGTATAGCAATATCCACAACAACAGATCTGCAAAAGTATTAAAGATAAAGGGGGACGAATGACCAAAAGGGTAATAGAGTGTCCACAAAAAACTGATTTTGCCAGCAATAACCTAAGAGACCCCACTGGTCACGACGAACAGGACAAAGGCGAAAAGCATGTCTAATATCAATCTTACCCATGAATGCCGAAGAACATAGTGAGCGAACTAATTTGACCATCATTTTCATCATCAAAGCTAGAATACTTAACAGAAAAATCCTTGCAAGAAATTCCTTCGTTAACCACGGGGAGAAGATAGATCTAGGATGATGCGACAAGAACCATCTGGCTTAGGTACAGCACCAAGTGGCAAACAATGAAAAGGTTCAAAAGGAGGCGAACTAAATGGCCCCGAAGTATGACCCCGTTCGACTTTCTTTGAGATTGCACGAGATACAGAATCCAAATTGCGACGAGCCGATAAGTTGCGAGGTCTAGTGTGGATAACATCACCATCAAATCCAATATCAAAACCGAAAGAAAATCCGGAAACCACATAATGAACAATGTCAGGACTAGGATGATCGCGCAACAAAAAAGCTAAGCGATTATCCTGAACTGGCGTAACAATCCCAGGCGGCAAAGGATTAAAAGTAATAGACAGACTATTGCCGCTCACATCAGGGATGCAGAGTGTGGACCAGAGCAGATTCTGCAAACGTGTGAGAAGCGACAGCCTGTGTTGTTGCACTCGCCATTGTTGAAGAAGTGGCAAGTAGTTGTCCGCAGACACCGGCCAGATGCAGGGAACCGGGGAGCGGTTCCACCTGACCTGAAACCTGACCGACCTGCTTGATATGTTCGTTGGGGGGCACGAAAGGCCTGCAAGGCATCAGATGCAGAGGCCGCCTGCAAATTTCTGCACACATAACATAAAACTTGTAACGTGGCCCCACGAAGATACCTATTATATAAATCGTCGTTAACACGAGACCAAGACACTGAGTGATCATTGGCCATATGATATCGGAGCATACGATCATAACTTGACCACGCCGAGAAAATATTTTCAATGTTTTTTCCAGCACGGCCATGCCAATTTGAAAAAAATCCCCACTTCAGCTATTCTGCTATTCTCTTTGATGGCAATATTTCCATTTGTGCTATAGATATGATTGCATATTTACTGTAAGCTCCTCAAGATTTAAATATTGACAGTAATTATTTTTGATTTATCAAGTTTCCCTCACTATCTCCTTCTGCAGCTGTGTCTTTTACATGGTCAAATAAATGAAACAAAGTGCGTAATTTTTTACATAATCTTCTTCTTCATTTGCTGGTGGGTTTTGGTTGGTTTGAAATAAATATTCATTTACAAATTGACCAATAACTCTGTGATAGTATTCTTTCTGGATTTGTATGGCTTGTGCACCATATTTGGTGGAAAACCATGTTTGGTAGGATAATGGTCAAATTCTTTCATTCCAAAAAACTTTAGAAATGCAACCACCATATATGAGCGCCCCATATTTAGAAATAGTTCCTCGCAATCATCATATGAATCTAGTAGCTTTTGTCAGAGTAACGTTTAATCGATTGTACTTTTCTCTAAAAGTATTTTAAAGTTCCACATTGGTTTGAAGATTCAGCATCATACATTAATTTATAGCTGTACTGCAATAGTGAAGCTTTTGTATGCCACATGGCAGGTTTGAATGGTGAACAGTGTTCAAATCTGTCGGTTGGAGTGTGATTGCCGGCAAGAATATCTTTAGCACCAGCAAATTGTACTCTAGTTAACTGATCACCAGCAAATATAATCTTATTTTCTCGCATTGGGTCATTTTGAGTTGGTGGTTTATGAGCTCCAGGTTGGATAGGTAGAGGAATTATATTTTTAGGTAATGGTGGATTTTCTGGCTCTACTCTGTGGTTTATAAGACCTGCTTCATGATATATTTGATAAATCCAATCTTCGTACGTTCTCAAAATTTTGACACAGTCACCATAGCTTGCTTTATTAGCATTGATTATCGGCAATGGAATAATTGTAGATTTTGCTGACATTTCAGCTGAGAAACGATGTTGTATGTGAGTGGGAATTACTTTTTCCAGAAATTTAAATTTACGGCAAAATTCCAAAAGTACTCTTGTGACTAAAACCATCATGTTATCTTTTAACATTTTCAAATCAGTTATGCGCAAGTAAAAACATTTCCTTGAACAAGTTTTGATATCGTTTAGGGGGTTTGCATTGTCCAGTTCAGTAAAAGATATTCTATTCACATACAGATTTGATGCAAATAAGTGCATATCGTTGTTTTTAATACCTTTCCTCATGTGATTTAACAGAACTCACATGTCCCAATTATCCCCAGTTTCTCGAAGAGTCTTTTTTTACTTAACAGCTTTCATTGCTACATCTGAAAAGTGACCTCCAATGGTATTTAATAAGACAGAACGTCGACTGTGTGGTAGACATACACCCAACTTGTTAAAACGTTCTTGCAGCTAGAATTTTAAAGTATGTATATATGGTCTTAGAGAAGAGGATAACTGAAACAAATATTTTTAATATATATATTTCTGAATTTATTATTAGTCTTTTGTCACTACTGTGAACATAAGGCTAATTTTGTGTTTTTTGATTTCTTATGCCATTTTCACTGTTTCATTGCAAAATTATATACGCTAAGTGCAAAAAATTCCGGACAATAATGCAAAGAAAATGCTATTGATCAAAATTTGTACAAAATCTTTACTTTTTATGTCCGAAAACTTAGTATCACAAATTTGTTTTTGAGCGCTTATCGTGGGTGCTCACAAAAATTAATACCAAAAGGTATTACCTTAAGGGAAGAAATTTTGGCAGGAAGAAAATTTGGCGGATTTTGGCGTTTTTTGCCCAAAACCCGCCAAATTAAATTCCCGCCAAATTTAAAAATAATCGTCATCCGCCAAATTAAATTCCCGCCAAATTTATAGGCTTGTCAAAGGTTGCTATGGCAACCTTTGTTTTTACTATCTCTTCCGTCCTCGAGCTAATTTATCTGTGGCAACTTAATTCAAAGTCACGTGATCAGTGTGTCGCAGCGGCTTTAACTATCAAAACTTGGCAAAAACTGCCAAATTTAAAAAAATTGGTCTACCACCAAATTAAATTCTCGCTAAATTTAAAAAGATTCATCAACCGCCAAATTAAATTCCTCCCAAATATGTCGATTTTTCCAACCGCCAAATTAGATTCCCGCCAAAATTTCTTCCCTAAAGGTATTTATTTGTTCATTCACAGTATTCATGTGTGTATGTATGTATATATGTTCGTTTCTTTGTTTTTTTGTACGTATGTACGTAAGTACGTATGTATGTATGTCATGCAGGTATGTAGACTGCAGATAGAATCTTTAGAAACGCACATGTAAGATATGATATTGATATTTTTAATAATATTCAAATTTTTCTATCAAAACAGATGTATTATATCGAAATTTAATTTAAAATCCTCTATAAAGTATTTGTCAAACTAGGATCAATTTATACATTATAATTATAGATAACCATTATATAAAATGCTCAATAACTCTCTTTACTAGATGATGATCTTGCAAGATATTTTTCTCTTATTATAGCAAAAGGATTAATCAAAGGTTGGAAACATAGATGGTATATATGCATATTATTCTAAGCCTCAAAATAACGGTCAGACATCACCTATGGAGTATTAGGATTTACTTTCAGTTTTTTGAAAAGATTTCTTTTAAGTCCAATAATCAGTTCGTGAATTTAAGGTCTTTGTTTACTTTTTAATTTTTAATGAGGCGTACAACAACCAATAATATTAAGATTACAAAATAACCACCGCATTTATGTTTTTCTGGAAATAATAGTGCTTTTTAATTCGTTATTGTTTTGGGGAATTGTAAAAAAAACAAACAATTGGAGGCTTTTATTAGACTAGCAACGTAGCACTCGTAGGATTTAAAATATGGAAGGAATTTCAAAAACATAATGTATAATAAGCGCATTCCACATTCAGCTTTGTAATATAGGTAGTGACTATGAATGAAGAATTATCTGCAAGCGACCTTATTAAGAAATTGCTGCTACACAGTACAACCATTTCATTCATATTTAAAGATTATTGACTTAATATTCTTTTCTGTAAACTGTGCAGAATAATTATGTCAATGAGCTTGCAATGGATTGGTTTCTTTGGTACGAAGAAACCAATCCATTGCAAGATCATTGACTCAGTACTCTCCTCTGTAACTTTTATATTTAAACGGTCTCTAAACGTTGCCATTTTTCAGGTTTGTTTATGATCACCGTCGGTGTTTACTGTATTACTACCGGAAACCACAAGATGGAGAGCCACTTGGGTAAGTATCATATAAAGCAAAATTTATTATTAGTTTATCATCTTGCATTTGCTTTTAGTTAAACACAATTTATTGAAGTTCTTTTTTAATCAATCCTCCCTCTCAAGGCCGAGGTCACTACTAGGAGAGGCATACGTTTTTATTACCTCCAGATCTTCGTCACTCCTGATAGGGGATACAACCCTCAATCTACCTTATTACCCTGAAACATGGCCAGAACAGGTAGACAGCAGTGCTTCCAGAGAAGTGGCTAGAAATTTCCTCGAAGCGTGGTATTGAACCAAGAAACTCTGGAGTATAAGCACCACCGCTTAACCACTGAACCACTACTTCCACTACTAAAT
Organism: Neoturris breviconis; assembly: GCA_032360805.1. Taxonomy (NCBI): domain Eukaryota; kingdom Metazoa; phylum Cnidaria; class Hydrozoa; order Anthoathecata; family Pandeidae; genus Neoturris; species Neoturris breviconis. The sequence continues at coordinate 13,237 of JAULBZ010002691.1, read as the reverse complement.
ACTCATTGAACTTATAAAAAAATCATGTTAAAAATATTTGTTGTGGGGATATCAGATAAATATTTACGTTTGAGATGTTAAAGTGTCATCAGTATTATCGACAACCCGAAGAATCACAGAAGTCCTCAAATAATTAGGCAATTAAATTTCAGGAATATTGATATTGCGAATGCATCTTTTGGATTTAGTGCTGATGATAAAGCTTTGTTTCAAATCAGGTATGTTTGACATAAGTTAAAATAACTATCGGTTATTAGTGTGGAGGAGAGATTTTTCAGAATATTTTCAGCCAATTTGGCTCAAAATATTCTGAAAAATCTCTCCTCCACACTAATGACGGACAGATATTTTAACTCTTGGTATAATGTATATGCAATATATATTTGTTTTGTTTAATATATAATAGTAAGTAATCTATGTCTTTTGGATGAAAGCGCTCGATACAAACTAACATGTAGAGCGCAATGGTAAATGTTGTATACTTATAAAAAACTTCTTGTTGTTGTTACTTAACATTTCACGATCATCAGGCGACTGAGAAATCATATAAAAATTCGTTATACATCATGAAAAACTCTAATAAAATAAAATACTTAATTGATGTCCGGAGGAATATCTTTATAGTTTTGTAAATTTATTCTCATGTCGACATTTTGATACTAATTTCCTTCGGTTATTTAATATTATTACTGATCATATTGAGTGTCGAATTTAATAAAGATAATCATTTAGCACAACTTTAGAATAATGGAATACGTATATAAAGGAACATCTCCAAAATTTATTCCCCGGGGAAGAGTGATGAATCAACGATCTTGCAATTGATTGGTTGCAAGCTCATTGGCTTAACACTTTTCAACATAGATTTATCTTTTTCAAATTTATTGATTTTGACTACTTTAAAGCAGCTAAAATATCTGCTTATGAAATGAAGAGATGGCTCACAATAACTTCGAATGTTTTATTCTTAAATGTGCCTGGGCATGGATTTTGCTACTTATGCTAGTTGATTATCTTTAAAAATATCCTCATGATCCTCGAGTTTATCTTTATCAAGCCAAAAAATAACTATTGAACATCACTCAATAGCTGATAACTATGCTCAAAAACACTCCTCCACAGTTGATATGTGGAAATTATTTTTAATCTTGTTTGTTATATCTGTTTAAGTTTTAGCAAGCATTCCATTATATTTTAGTTGTAACGAGAGGGTATATCGTCTACAAGCTAAAGATAAGAACACAATGATGTTTTGGTTACAAGAGTTACAGGTCAGGGATCATCTCCAAAATTTGTTACCAGGGGAAGAGTGCTGAATCAATGATCTTGCAATCAATTGCAAGCTCATTGACTTAACACTCTTTATAGGGTATTTAAATATCTTATTTAAATTCATTTGAATCTAAACATAATTACAATACACCTATTCACAAATATTGCTGCAATGTAAAAACTTCCGTTTTGTGCAGTCACCACTACTTTCAGAAGCCAAAGCCAATGCCTCGTTTTCATGTATTTGTGAATAAGTCTATACCACATGAGCAAAAAAGTTATTATGTCACATTTAATATTCAGTGATTTCTTTTAAGATTCTTGCTTTATGCTTTAGGTTAGAAGACGCGATTTCAATAAAACGCAAGAGAAAGCAACTTCACCTGTTGTATGTTCTTTTATTTTGTTTTGTACTTTGATACGTATGCTCGAGTTTGATACGTATGCTAGGGTTTGAATATTTTGTGTAAGTCAAGAATGATATTTCCATCAAGTAATGTTGTTGTATAATAATCAAGCCTGAATACTTTTCAGCCTCAAATCTGAAAACTATAATAAAAACACTCCTCCAAAGGTTATATTTAGCGGTTTATTCAGGTTTGATAATGGTTGTCGATAAACTGACAAGTAGTTAGTTGCTTCTATTATGTCAGAGGTTAAAATAACTGCCTGCCATCACTGTGGAGGAGAGATATTTCAGAATTGACTAAAAAATATTCTGAAAACTCACTACTTCACAGGGATGACTAGGAGTTACAGTTTTTTAACTTATTTGATTATATAAAATATTTTACTCTTGTTCTACGCCCTATTTTAAATATTTTTACAGAGACCAACTAGTGGGTTGCTTGGTGGTGAATTAGAATCAGATGATGGAGCTGAAGGTTAGTCAATAGTAGCTCTATATCAAAAAACTTACTTCTGTGGATACGACAACCAATGTGCAAAAACATGTTCAAAGTTAGCTGTAAAGACACTAGAACAACCACTGGGAATACTTTTTTAGAATTACCGTAGTTATTAAAAGTCCAAATTTTGGCAGGTTTTAATTTTCGTGTATACAATATGATTTGTTAGAATTACAGGATGATGTTTTTATAACTTTTTATTTTTTTTATTGTACTTCATTACAATTGAAGAATCATTTTAATACTGTAAATCCTCTAATTACTTTTCAATGCGCATGGTCATAATGTACCTCCATGCAAGCCTGAATAAAACTGCTGGACATTACCTGCTTAAAACCTGAACACGACATTAAAAAAATACTCAGGTGATGTTCGACATTTATATTCAGGCTTGCCACGTGAAGGTGGGGCTAGTTTCTTATTATATAACATGAATATGATTCTGGAATTATGCTGAATTTCTCTAACTGCTCTTCGATATAGATGTGGATATGGGTATGAGTGAACAAATTGAGAAACCAGTGACAATTGGTGATAACGCTGTTTCGTACCAAGAAAATCAAAAGTCATGGAATTTATCCTTCACTAATCTTAATAAAGAATTTAAAAACTGGAGGTAATAATTATGTTGTTCCAAATGAGAACAAATAATCACTGTGGTGGAGGGATTATTGAGCATTGCCCAGGCTTTCTAACCTCCACATTCCTCCACAGTGATTATTTGTTCTTATTTTAAACACTGTAATTAGCAATAAAATCCCTCCTTCACTGTGATTATTTTACTTTTATTTTAAACACTAACAAGTTATTATTTCAAGTGAATTTTAAAGAGTATTATACACCACAAGTAAAACATAAATGCGGATAACAACCATGAGTAATCCCTAGAAGAGTAAATAATTACTGCAGAAGACTTTTTGACCTGAAGCTGTGCTCAACAATCCCTCCTCCACAATGATTATTTACTATTATCTTTATCACTTCTACTATCTACATATCATTATCCTACTTATATTTGTATCTCTAAATCAGAAAATGATTGCATAATCTGAAGCTATGATCACAAATCACTCCTACACAGTGATTATTTTGTTCTTAAACTTAGTATTGGAGTTTGCTGCTGTTCTCTTCTCTTGGGTAGTATAATGTGTGTGGTGTTGTAAATTATTTAGAGTGCTGGACTAATTGGTTTAGTTTTTAAAGCTTTAACTCTTTTCATTTGACAAAATGATATTATATTTAGAAAATCTATGTTTCTACCTGTCTCTGGTGAACCTCTACCAAATGATCAACCAAGGTAAAACAGACAATCCCTTCTTATCATTGTCACAATGGGTAAAATAACTGTTGGTCATCACTGTTGAGGAGAGATTTTTCAGAATACTTCCAGCCAATTTGGCTGAAAATATTCTGAAATATCTCCTCGCCAGTACTTTAACTCATGGTATCTACAAAGACATTAAGACTATGTTCAGACTTGTCGGATAGAAACTATTTTGGAATGATCTCATTCCGTTTCAAGTGTGATTCTTTTAGCTATGATATCAATTCAACACTAAAAAGCTCATGGCTCACACTCCATGAAAATAACTAATCAAACCAGCTAAAGAAAACTATTAGTTAAACAGACATGTGTCATGTTGCGTTTGTTTGACATGATACAGTCAACATTCAATAAAATATTATTTTATGTTAATATTATGAAGTACCAAACAATAACATTCAAAACGAATCAAAATGAATTTATTTTGAATGCAAAATATTTGAAAATTGCAAAAATGTTGCTAAACACCTTGCAACATGTTGCATAGCATCACAACATTATAATATGTCAATTGAATGCAACACAAATACAGCATTCGATCCAATTTGTTGCATTCAATGATAATGCGTGAAATGTAGGATTCCAAATTGATTCAGACTTCTATTAAAAGGGAAGAAATATTAACTATTTTATACTATTATCACTATTTTATACTATTCATTATTTTTTAGAACTGAGTCTGGCTTTACAAAATTCGTCTCAAGTATAAAGTAAGTTTATATTTTTGGTTTAATCTAGTGGGATGCAGGCTAACAAGTGTTTGATTACATTACGTATTATTGAGCCATGAAAAGACTGAAACTAACATTCTTCCCAAATTTCCCTCTAGCAGGATTTTGCGAATCGGCAGATGTTATGTATACTCATATGTCTGATGTTATTTATAGACCATCATCAGCACCTACGATTAGCTTACCAATGAATCAGCAAAATAAATATGTTTGTCATGAGTGTCAGGAGGTGAGGTACTTCTTGCAGGATTTTTTCAGAACATTCTTGCCTCCGTTATAAGGAGGCAATAACTCAATCTTTAAAATACAAGGCAAATGTATGTGTGACACAAATAATGCCTTCTTGAAGATTGTTTGCAATGTAGACCCTATTAATACTCATGAGTAGTTAAAGTTGGCTGCAAATTAGTCTTCAAAGATGCTCCTCCACAGGGGAATGCTATCGTGAATTCAGAGGTCTGTAGTTTATTGTAAATAAATTCTTCACACCAAAGCTGGTCAAAGGTTTTTAAAATTAATTTTTCACATTTCTAAAAATAATTTTTTATTACAGTGTTAGGTAAATCAGCTGTTGATTTTGATAAGCGTTTACATAAACTCCACCATATTCTTTACGTAATTAGAAACCTCAAGATTCAAATGATATTACTTGTTTTAAAATCATATTGATGTTTACAATAGGCAATGAGAGAAAATACTATTTTTTTTAATCTTATTAGAATTTTGAATTATCAAATATTTTAGTAAAAACATGATGTAAAAATGAAATCTGGAACTCCATGGAATATTTTTAATATTATGAAGTGAGTTAAGGACTAATACTTAACCTAGAGAATAATGGACTCTGAAGGTGTTAGTCAAGTCCTAATAAAACTGTTGGGAATCACCTGTAGATGTGTGTTTTGATTACAGTTTCCAACACTCCTCCACTGGTGAAGTCCGACAGTTACTTTCAGACTTTTTATTTGCACCTTTTTTAAACCCATGATTATACTTTTGTGCATTTTCAATATACAGGTTTTTTTCCCCAGAATTTCTGGCTGACTGATTTTTTTATAAAAGGTTGAGGTTATTACATCCCATAATACTACAACCAGGCCTCTGAATTCACATTGTTATTCCCCTGTCTATAATGATGAAACATTATAGCCAAGTGGGCAAAAACCTGTTCAAAGTCAGCAGCAAAGATTTTAGAATAATGTTGACTACGATGTTCTAGTGCCTTTACTGTCAACTTTGAACAAGTTTTTGTCCACTTGGAGTTGTTAGGATGATGTATGGTTCCTGTAGGGCAACTTTATGAGATCCATTGATGTGTACATAACAAGCCTAAAATAAATGCTGGATTACACCTGTGGAGGAGTTTTTAATTTTAACCTACAAAGCTGAAAACTATGCTCAAAAATACTCCTCCATAGATGATGTCCTATAAGTTATTTTCAGACTTATATAAAAAAGTAAAAAACTCCGCACATTATGTGAATGAATAACTGGACCTTGGATTATTTATTTTTACGTTTTCTTTACAACATATGTGTTTATACCCTTATTCCATTACCTTCACCACTTTTGCTCATGCACCTCACTCCCACACCTTAATAATATCTTCTCCTGAGTAGATGGGTGGAAAGGTTGTAGCCTATACAGTATTGTTAAAAAAGTACTGATGGATTTTTTAGCAACCATTTATTAAAACGGTATTCCTTCTTCTTGTAGTATTTTGGTTATTATTTATTTTCTCAAATGGCTTGTTTCTATAGTGAGAAGCTGCCGCTTAACAAACAAAGAGAGAAATAAAATATGAATGAACGATGCAGCAAGTGTGCTGCTGATAAAGATCAATGACAGAATTTTTTCTTCTTTGCATTTTAGGCCAGACAAATATTTGAAGTTCTAAAAGAAGCCATCTGTGTCGCAGAAAAGTAAGCCCATTTTTTTGTTGGCTCTTGGTGTTTAGGGATCATCTCAAAGTTTTGCTCCAAAACCAACTTTTTTTAGCTAAAATTGACAACAAAAATGAATATGTACTTAAGTATATTAGATCAACCATTGTAATGGATTCACGAAGAAACCAATCCATTGCAAGATTGTTGACTCAGTACTCTCCTCTGTAGATTTTATTTTTGAGATGATCCCTTAACCTTTTTGCTATAAATTGGTTTTTACACACTGAAGCATATCAGTGGTCAAACTAACAGCAACTTATTACTGTAGAAGAGTCATTTGTGAGCATATCTTCAGGCTACAAGGCCTGAAGCTATCTCCAAAAATCACTCCTCTACGGTGATTACTAAGCTTGTTAATATGACAACGTTCTTTGTTTTTGCTTAAGCAAAAAGTTGTTCAAAGTCTGGTAAAGATGCTAGGACAACATTTATTGCAGACTTTGAACAAGTTCTTGCCTACTAGAGAGTTATATCAAGCCTCAAGATAGCGGTTGGACATCACCTATATGGAGGAGTATTTTTGAGTACAGTACTCAAAAAACACTCCTCCACAGGTGATGTCCGATTATATACTTCATTATAGCAATGGAGGATCATTTTCATTTATTTTTATTTTTAAACTTGCATGTTAATCAATTATTTATAATGATTTATTTCAAAATTGATAAAATATTGCTGTATGTATTCTTTATTTATTCCATACATTAACTTTAATGAATAAAAGTATATATTTATACATTTTTATTGACTGTTCGTTTAAAGAGAGCTGTATATAAATGCTCATTATATTGGATATGGGTATATATCTTGTGAAACAAAATCTTTTTCTTTTTTAATAGAGAAATACAGACGAGAGATGAAACTATTGAAAGTTTAAGCGAACAACTGCGGTGAGTATATAATTAATATACATGTAACATTTAGAAGTAAATAATCACTGTGGAGGAGTGATTTTAAGCATGGCTTCAGGCTTTATAGTATTAGTATAATCCTTATTGTGATTATTTTCTTGTTGTTTGTAGCCCATTTGTAAATAAAATAATGTCAATTTTTAAGTTGGTTTTTGTAAATAATTAGGAAAATAAGCCAATGTGAGGAGATGATTACTTAATTGATTTTAATACTGGTTTTCATTGTGATCAATTTTTTGTCACCCTATTGTAAAATTGTCATTAAATTGTTTCAATTATAATTTCTTTGTAAAGTTATTTTTATGAATTCTTAGCTTTTGTCTATGTGATTTCTCAATTTTAATAACTTTTTGTGGTTACAAAATTGTAAAATGTAAAATATTCTCTAAAAACAGTATTTTTTCTCAAATAACCACCCAACTTATGTTCATTTACAACAATATTCTTTGTGGTAATTAAATATATGCTATAACTCTTTATTTACATTCTATTTTAGGTTAACTTCTACAAACATTAAACCGGAGAGAAGGTTAGTTTATCTAGGGACATCGTTATTGTTTTTTTCACAATATTTTTGCAAAGTAAGGTATTTTTTTAATAACTTTTTTTTACCAGCACTAGTGACTTGAAACTTGGTGCTAAGGTATTTTTTAATAACTTTTTTCTTTCCTAACACTAGTGACTTTTTAAGTCTTATAATTCTACATTCTACCTTTGAAGCAAACTACTTCCTATGGGAAAATTTTGATTATTAAATTTCAGTTTTTCTTCACAATAACTTAACTTTGGAACTTGAACCTGAAACTTTATGCAATTACTGATACTTATGGTGATGGAAATCATTTGGACAGGTTTTTTCACCATTTTAATTTCCCAGATTTTTCATAATTTGGATTTTTGTTTGAGTTTTCCGGGATATTTGACCCTCTTGTAAAAAATAAGATTTAAAAAAATCGTTTGATGATGTCATCAACAAAGTGCAGACATAAGCACAAAAATATAAATATCAAATTGTTCCTTTGATGATGGACGATAATTGTACCAATTTTCATGAAGCTAGCATCACTCGTTTAAAAGTTATTATGAAGTTGGGGGCAGTTTTTTACCCTAAAAAAAGTCAAGTCCTATCACGATTAATGATAAACTTCTCTCCCATGTTCCTCAACAAAATAATTAACAACACGCATTTTGTTTTGTCCACGTCCTGAGCACTTATTTCAGGGAAGGTGCTAATATTTCCTTTAAGAGCTGGACACTTAGTAGAGGAGAATGCGCACATTAATTACAGGAAATACAGTATTCATAATACCTTCTTGGTCTATTGAAATATAATTATTAATTTACTTCTTATACGGATTAATTTTTGCTCAGTTTTAATTTTGTGTACCATTATGCCGACGCAAATTCCAATACTGCGCAAATTTAAATGCAAGCAAGGTAATTTACATGTGTATATAACTCCTACATTCTGTTTAGTCCAGATGAAGAAAGATCTGAAGAAAGAGAGAATTATATTTTGCAGGTAAAAAACATTTTCTTTTTATACGTACATTTAGAGAGAGAAGAACATTAGATTATTATTAATAAGTCACTATTAAAAAAAAGAAGTGCCTCATGTTCAATCATATTCAACAAAAACAAAAAAGATAAAACCGATCATCTATAGAGCTATGTGCTATGGGGGTGCCAAAGTTATCAAAACAATCCATTGCAAATTCGTTGAGTCAGTATTCTTCTCCCACTGGATAAAAACTTCTTCAAAGTTTGCAGTAAAGATACTAGAACAGCATTGAAAACATCACTTCGAACAAGTTTATGTAAATTTGATATTTGAGTTGATGCAAAAACATGCAGCCTTTCTTTCTTAACTTAGGTTATATTTAATAAAAAAACGATGTTAGTCTATGTTAAGCCAGCTTGGGATGTCAAGTTTGACATTGTTAATTTGTTTATTTACTATTACAGCTAACACGAATGGTGCGAAAGTTAACTGATGAAGTGGACGAAATGAAAGGGAAGCTCAGGTAATGACTATTTCTATGAAAGTAAGTCTTAAATTTAATTTTGTTATAGATGACTTAACTGGTTCAAAAACCAGTAAAAACATTTTCAACATTGTTCTACCATCTTTATTGCGACTTTAAACACATTTTGGGCGCACTGGGATGTCGGATTAGATTGAACTGCTTCACAGCAATGCATTCACCTGTTAGTAAGCTTCACAACTGCATTCACCTGTTAGTAAGTTGACATCAAGTCTGAAAATGATTGACCACCCATTTCCATTTATTAGGCACAGGTTTTATAAGGGATTGACCTAAATCTCCCCCCCTCTTTGTTAAGAATGTTCGCATTTTATGTTTTATAGTGAAATTTAACTGCTAAATATTTTTAGTGAAAAAGGTGACAAGATAGAAGAATTTATAGGTAAAGAAAAAGTATTGACCGAAATGATTCATGCAAAAGATAATTCAATCATTAACCTTACAAATCGAGTATGTAGAAATTGGATATTAATTTGCCACTCTTTTTATTATAGGTTTTAAGTTATAATGATAGGTTTTCAGCATGTCCAAAAATTTGTATTACTAAGGAGCAAAAGCCTGAAATCTCCTTCACAGTGATTATTTTACACCGTTCTTCATATTATTTATGCATTATTTCAATTTTTTTGCAACCTGGAACTGGAATAGCTTCACAAACTTTTTACTTTTATGGAACTGTATTTTTTGTGCAGGTATTTTCACTTGAACAACCAGAGACTGGTGAAGATGTGTCTGAAAATGTTGAACAACTCTCCATAGTGTATGTATTTGTTATTCTATTCATAAATATCTATATTATATTTTCCTTGTAGGTACCAGGTACTTATTTAGATATTGCTTTGTTCTAGTTATGAGAGTTATATACCTTTTATTTTTTTCTTCTGTGTCAAATCGCATGTTTTGCTGATGTGGAAAAACACTTTTGCTGGTTGTGCATTTCTTTATTATAATGTTTTAGCACATGATTGTAGGTACGTGCTAAATCATACTGTAATACTGTATGACTTCCCTACAAGTCTAAACTAAACGATGCTAAACATTGCAAGAATACTGTATGACTTCCCTACAAGTCTAAACTTAACGATGCTAAAACGTTGCAAGAATACTGTATGACTTCCCTACAAGTCTAAACTTAATGATGCTAAAACGTTGCAAGAATACTGTATGACTTTCCTACAAGTCTAAACTTATGATGCTAAAACGTTGCAAGAATACTGTATGAATTTCCTACAAGTCTAAACTCAACGATGCTAAAACGTTGCACGAATACTGTATGACTTCCCTACAAGTCTAAACTTAACGATGCTAAACATTGCAAGAATACTGTATGACTTCTGTATACTTCCATATTTGTTTATTTGAATTATGTGTTATTGTTTTTAGATCAAGAAATGCAGAAGATATTATGGATTATGACCAACTGAAGGTATGTTATCAAAATGAAGTAAGCATTCACATGTATTTGGCCAAGAATAAAAGCTCAAACTATAAATAAATTTTGTAGCATTAGCTCTTCAATTATTTTTATGTAAAATTAAAGAGTGTTTGAAATAAGAAAAAGTAATCACTGTGGAGGAGTGATGTTTGAGCATAGCTCCACCACAGTGAGTACTTCCTCTTATTTTGAAATACAGCTTTTGCCAGCTTTTGTTGGAGCTGATAATTCCAGGCGGATTTGGAGATCTGAGGATTGGCTGAACATGGTGATGGAACTTGGTATGGTAATACTAGAACATCCTAATAAACATAATGGATTAGTTATTTTTTTGCTGGTGTCATTTGCTAATGTAATAAAAAACCACACCTGATTCTGGGAGGTAGTACAAAGTTTTATAACATATCTTCAGAATTATATATAAAAGGATGGAAATTGTCAGAATAGAGTGCCAAAGTTAGCAAAAATGCCAAAATATCCACAATATCAAAATATCCGTCATGATGTCACCAAATCACGTCATCATAATGTGACGTCATAATTATAATGTCAGTACAAAGATAATGAAGCAATTAGTCATTGCTGAAAGATAAATATGGAACGAGTTATTAACATTTGTACTTTAAGGATTTAATAATAGGCAATTTGAAAGGTGAATTTAAGAAGTGACCAATAACATTTGAAGATCATGTGCCATGACTATGAAAATTTCAAATAGATGTAAACTTGGATTATACTAAAAGTCACAAAGTTTAAAGGTAGAAATGATACATTAATGTGTTACAGCTAGAAAATAATCATACAAGTGAAAATATTGCAATAATGAAAAGTGCTGGTGTGAGGAATTATTTGGGTCAATTCGAATTTGTTATGCAGAAAAATGGCATAGTTTATTGAATTTGAAGAATCTGACGCAGAGAAATGATGATTTTAATTGTCACATTAATTAGCCAATCAGAATGCAGTATCCTGTAAGCCTTAATAACTTCACTTTCACTGCTGAAATAAAAGTATATTATTATACCATTTTTTTTTAGCACAACGTTTTGAGCTCTTTCCACCCGTTTTAGAAAAAAATAGCGAAATACATTTTTTCGAGCAAACAAAATTTTAATGACGTCATTATTTCCCTGTGACTAAAAATTCAAAAACCGAAAACAATATGATTTTTTCCCAAGACCTATATTATTTGATTTATTACAAATGTTTTCATGTTTGTAGTTTCGGAGCCTATAAAGGATTTCCATACAATATATCCATTTGTGACATCATAAACTCGCTTTTTTTTTTTTTTAATAATTTTTGAAAAGCACTTCCTACCATCTTCCCTTTGTCCAAGTTTCAATTTGATTGTATGTTTCTGCAAGAAGTTATTTCGTTTTACTTCTGAAGAAATTTTATAAAGTGGATTAAAACAACCTACATCTAAATGTCTCATTTTCACCACTATTTTTGCCCGCCGTTTATTTGAAAAATAACTGACTGCATGGCGGAATTTACCCAAATATGGTCTATGTATTACATCTAACGAGAGCTGTTATTTACATTGTAAAATAAGTATAAATTTTGCAACATTGATAGTGGAAATAGGAATTATTTATACCACCTGCCGAAAAATTGTTGAAATCGTAAATTAAATCTTGGTTGCAAAAGAAATGTATGGCCGATATGATATTTTTAGTATTTCCATATGTTTTTATGCGGAACCAAAAAGAAGACCTCCCATTGGTTGGAATTAACGTCACATGGCGTTATATAATATAAAATAATGTTTTTACACAGAATCTTTTGCGTAGTGGAAATCAAACTTGAATGTTGTTAAAGAAGAACAATGAATGTATTGTGTGTTTTTTAACAAAACAATAACAAAAGAAAAATACATCAGACACTATGTTATGGAATTAATCCATCATAGAAAAGGATTATTCCATAAAACTTTTAGTTATTACTTAATTTTAAAACAGATGCATTGTTGATAATTTTTGAAACAGACATATCAGTCTTCAAGGTAACTTTTGTTTTCAACGTATTATTTTTTAGGAAGCATGCTCAGCATACAGATCACAAAACAACTTTTTAAACAGCGAAATACTTGAGTTGAATAGACTACGAAAAATCGATTGTGATAAAATTAAAACAACAAGCAAGTAAGACACAAATTCAAGTAATTATTGTACTATACTATCTGCATGGATGTTTGCTGTCTAGCCTTATATCTACTTTGAATAACAGAAAACTGAGGCACTATGTACTTGTTTTATTTTGGTCCAAGTGGTATATACTTTATTTAAAAAAAAATCTCTCTCCATGATGATTTCAGAACATGCAATATAAAAAGTGCAGACATTATCAGTGATCGAAATAAGAACAAATAATCACTGTGGAAGAGTACAAAGCCTGAAACTGTGCTAAAAAATAACTCCTTCTCAGTGATTAGTTCTTATTTCGGCCACTGGAATGTACTTTACATCCCAGGTGATATTATTCTTTGGGTTTAAGGCAGACTTTACATGGACCACTAAATGAGTTTCACCCTAAACGATCTTGCAGTTCCATCAAATGCAAGCTTGTTTAGGTTGAAGCGGGTCGGAGGAAACCCTGGCCTACGAGCCATGGCGTAGGCCATATGGCCTACCTATGGCCTAGCATAGCCTGGGCTCCGATA
>JAULBZ010002690.1:0-18168 GCA_032360805.1 Neoturris breviconis | reverse complement strand
TACAGAATGAAACGGTTTGTTTAACGTATTCTGTTTCCATGACAACTAAAGAAACCATATTTTTGTCCAAATAAGGAGAATACAGAGACCTAAATGTGTTTACTTACAGTTTGCAAATTTCAATTCTCTGTTTCTAGTTGTTTTTTTACCTAATGTCAGTTTTCTCTTATAATAAGAAACGCTTAGCTACTTACAAGTGGGCTGTCTCCAGTACAATAATCATCCAAATCACATTCATTTTTTGCACCTCTGCAACGGGTAGAGTTTGTCTTTAACTATTAATAAATATTTAAACACATACAGTAAGACAAAAAAAAAAAACTTCAAAACAACAAACAAATAATCACAAAGAACTTCGAAATCTGTTTAGGCAAGAACTTCTTCGTTAGAACAACATTTTCAACGTTTCTTTACAGAGATGTTACAGTGAAATGTTTTTCCCACAGGATAAAATATTCCACCTATCCATGCCAGCCCACGTCAGGACGTCAAAATGTCACCTTTTGAACATTGATAAGACGTTGCATGTCGACAGAGTATACTATCAGCGTACATGTTTTTTTATAAAAATGAACCTGCATAGCAATATTCAAGCTGGGGTAGGAGGGAGGCTAAAATAACCTCCCTCTCATATTTTGTTTCATAATTTTTGAACAAATGGCTTGTATGACTAAACATTTTGGGGCTTTACAAACAATTTATCTAGGATCATTTTGAATTTTTCTTTTGCGGAAACTAGAAATAACCCATATTTTTGACAGGTGGTAATAAATTTTAATTTTTATCACCACCTGTTTTCCAATGGTAATGTCATCATGAGTGATGACGTCAGCAGGAAAAAATCATGCAATAATGTTAATATGTGTTTACCTAATTTTCTAGCAAGTTTCAACACCACAGCATGTTTTCATCAAAAGTTTGGAAGGGTGCTATTTTATCCCCCGGCCTTACAGAGCCCTCCAAAAGGCCCGACCTGAATAGGGCTAATCAACGTATTAGGACATGGTCTTTCTTTTTACACATTTGGTATTTTGTAAAACTATGTATTTTTTAAGATCCTGGTAACAAGAGGGGTCAATTTTCAGGCTGGTGATGCTTATAAAACGTGTATTTTTAGGAGACTCTGAATTGATGAGGAGGGGGGCACAAAGCGCACAACTTTTTTATAGGAACATGCTATAGCGTTGAAACATTCCAGACATTTGGTTTAACAGATAAAAACGCTTTGACATAATTAATTTTTGATGACGCTATTGCTTATGATGACGTCAGCAGGGCAAACCAGGTGGAGAAAAAATATTGTTTTAGGTCAAAATATTTTTGTCGGAATAGATAAAATAAAATTTTGGAAAAAACTTTTTTTTACAACCTGTCAAAAATTTGGTTGCTAAGGTAAAATTATCCCTAGCTACCAAAAATTGTTTTTTGACAAATTATCCTAAATAAATTGTGGAAAAGGTCCCAACATTTCAACGTTTCAAGTCAGACTGTAATTTTAATCAATTTCTAAGAGTTTCAGCAGGTTGTTTGTAACAATCAGATTAATAATTTTGAAGTTTTATTCTGATAAACGTGTTCAAACTAAAATTTTACAAAAAGAAAAAGCTACATAAACAATCTATAGCGATGCCACTTGACACAATGTAGCAAGAGAATAAATGATGCAGCCTTATGCACACATGCAAATGCGATAACCTGACCAACAGGCTACACAGCAGATGAATGTGAGTGATGAAGTAGAATATGCAAATAGGAACAAACAAACAGAGACTAAATGTTTAGGCAGAGAGCCAGAGTAGACACGTGCCCTGAATGAGAATGAACAAGTAGAACTAGCCAGGACAAAATAGAGTAGACATATAAAACTGTCCAAAAAATCAACTATAATGCAAAAGCAGTTCAAACATGTTCAAACTCAGGAAACAATGTTAAAACAACGTTCAGATGAACGTTGTTCATACATTATTTTGAAGACTTTGAACAAGTCCACTGAGAACAATAATATAAAATAGATACGAAATATCAAAACATTACCAGCTTGCCGAAGTACAAGAACTGGAAATAAACTTAAGGTGAATATAAATATCTATAGGCTATAAACTTCTTGATTCGTGATGAAAATTTGTATTATTTGACACTCCTTGTTAACATAGGTTTTAACTTGATCACAAAATTTATGAACTTAAACTCCCCCATAAATACAAAAAATGCAATCCATTGCTTATATCCATAGAGGCTGACATACAATACATATACAAATAATTATAAGCGTGAAAAAATGTATCAGGAGATACAAATAGCATGATAAATGTATCAAGGGACACAAATATCATGAGCTTTGTATTGAAGGATACAAATAACATGATATATGTATCAAGAGACACAAATAGCATGAGCTTTGTATTGAAGGATACAAATAGCATGATAAATGTATCAAGAGACACAAATAGCATGAGCTTTGTATTGAAGGATACAAATAGCATGATAAATGTATCAAGAGATACAAATAGCATGATAAATGTATCAAGAGACACAAATAGCATGAGCTTTGTATCGAAGGATACAAATAGCATGATAAATGTATCAAGAGATACAAATAGCATGATAAATGTATCAAGGGACACAAATAGCATGAGCTTTGTATCGAAGGATACAAATAGCATGATAAATGTATCAAGAAATACAAATTGAAAATTAATATAATAAAAAGAGTCTGAGTACTAAATGGTCAGAGCTATATTTTTGAAATAGTCCTATAAACACAACACTTTGTGCCCCCATCCGGAATAGGGTTAAAACTTACCTTACAACTTTCACAACAAGCTCCTTGATTACATTGTGCATCACCAGCCAAGGTACATGTTGTTGCATTGCAACATTGATCTGTACATTCCTTAGAAGCAAGACATATGGGAAGTATTACTAAATATTTGAAATTTTAATTTACATTAAGGCGGGAAAGTCCACGCGACGGTTCCATTGGTAGAATTTGACATTAAACGCCGTTTGATGTGATTTCAATTTCTACCATCGTATTCTCGACTTTTGCGCGGAATTAACGACTTTTATAACATCTTTCACCAAGCAAAAATTTGATGCATACGATCAGGATGTATTTATATGGACTATGTTAACCTTATTCAGGATTCGTTCAAAGTCAGCAGTAAAGACACCAAAGTAAAACACCTTTACCGCTAACTTTGAACACATTCTTGCACATTGGCTAACTTTGAACATATTCTTGCACATTGGCTAACTTTGAACACATTCTTGCACATTGGGTAAGTAATTGTGTTATACCTCTACAGATCCACAATCGCACGTCTCTCCGTTTTCAAGAAATCCATTTCCACAGATAGGATCAGTATAAAGCTATATAATCAAAAGAACATATAGTTCCATATTAAACTAATGTATGTGTAGTGTATAATGTATAGTGTATCTTGTGTATAGTGTAAATTGTATGGTGTATAATGTATAGTGTACCTTGTGTATAGTGTAAATTGTATGGTGTATAATATATAGTGTAACTTGATTTAATGAAATATTATCAAACACAAATGCAATAACACTATGCACGTTTTTTAAAAAATACCAGTAACTTTTGATTCAGTGATAATTCATTTTAGATTTTGATGCCCTATCTTCTGTATGTATAACCCACCCATCCTTTAATAAACATTAAAACATGAAAACGTTAGAACATGCTCTCTCCTTTTAGTAAAATATGTATTTTCTCAAAACTTTAAAATAGGATTTTCAGTCTAACGATGCTTATAAAATTGATATTTATAAAATTGAATATTGAAGAAATGGAAAATTAAAAGAGAAATGTCACAATAGCATTAAAATAACACTAAAAGAATAAACAAGAAATAGAACAAAAAGGAAGGAATGAAACATTAACTGGGAAATAACTCATATTATGCTGTCCCTGTACAAAAAGGAAGTTAATGCATTGCAACAAGTTCTACTTTGAGCATCCAACACCTCATTTTCATGTACAGGTCTACTGCTCTATATATAGATTGCGTATTTTCGTAAATGGAGGGTATCCAGAAGTCGTCCAAGATGAAATATTTAAGAAAGTAACTAATACCTTCGTTGGCACATTAAGGAAACAATTAAATCGTTTTTTGAGAATAGAACGTGCAAGACTTTTTTCCATGCAGTCTGTAAAACCATATATGGGACTATCCCTAAAAATTTAAAGCGTCAGTCATTAGAACCACAGTCGTTCCTGTTCGCAGTATTTGAAATTATAAGAAATAATTTCTATTACGCAAGGAATTCGCTTCGAAGGCAAAAAGAAGACATTCAATCGAAAGAAATAAAAATCACGATCATGAGATGCCAATCTCTACCAATGGAATGCCTTCTTTCGGCTTTTGCAGCAAATTTACACCTAGTGGAAATCAACTTGTTCCGGATACGTACAGATGTTTAGAGTCTACACAATCGATTTAATAATCACAATCAGGGATTAAGGCATTAAGATTCGCGCTTTCAATTCTAATGTAAGTACCTACTCTCTCCACAATTATTACTTGCTCTTCTTTTCCAGCGGCTAGCTAATTTCTGCTGTTCCATTTTTTAGGGCGTGAGTGGAGCTATTTAGGGGGTGAGTGGAGCTATTTATTAGGGCGTGAGTAGAGCTATTTATTTATTTTGTGCTTATCAGAAGAGGTTAGGTCCCTTCGTAGTCTATGTAGCTAGCTGTCTAATCTCTTGTTTTTCCTATTTTTTTATATACGTTTTAGCTGTTTTTGTTTCTGCGTTTTTTTTTATTGCTACTATTACCTTTAGCTAGAGGCCCAGCAGTAGTAGATTGAAGTGTCAAAATTTTCAGCAGTGTTTTGTGTCCAGCAGTCGTTTTCTTTTATTTTTTTCTTTTATTTACTAAGAGATATTTATTAGGACAAGTAGTCATCAAGTCATATAGACTAATATGTCTACATTCAGTCAAAACGTAAACGGTTACAAAGACATTTCGTTTGCATTGTTTTTAGGCATTCTGTATATGGTAAAGTATGTTGCATAGGATGTCACCTTAGGTGTTATCATGTCTGAAGGAAATTATGTCAATTTTAGCGCGCCATAGTAGGCTAATAAGAACTTAAACTACTTTTTTAAATAATTTAATAAAAGGCACATCATTTCGCACTCAAAATGTGCAAACAGAATCAAAATATGTTATGTTATTCCTGAGATATAGCCAATTAAAAATAAGGTAAGAAATTGCAATTTTTTGTGAAAATATGCTGACATCAGCAATTTTTTTTGCAAATTTAAATTTTGACCGTTTATTTAAATTATTTTTTCAAGAGCTAATTACATGCAGAAATCATCTACTCCCGGAAAACTAGTGCATAATGTTCCAAATAATCATGTTTTCCAGAAGGGCCAATAAATTTTAGAAAAAGTCAGAAAATTTCAAACAAATATATAAACAGAAAAAAAGTTGTTGACGGACAAAAATGATACGGGCACTTAATTCTCCCCATGTCTAATAGGGTTAATTTAGTTAATGTATAATCGTGTAGTTGTTTTCTTTCTTAACAATATGATCTCCGATAAGTGTCGAAACAACCTCAAAATGAGTCGGTTTGTTTCAACGTTCATCTGACGTTGTGTGCCTGCTGAGTATATACTTACACAGCATATGAATTCATTATACATACGCTTGTCGGACAAGAACATTTCTGTCTATTGTAATGCCCCATGTATAAATTATGTCCAACTTCATGTGCCATTGCGTTTGCCGTTCCATATGTTCCCCAATACTAGATACATAAAGGAGAATATAACTAACATGTAGCCAACAATGTAATATAATTTATAACAAACAATTCGTTCAAGCTGTTGGAAGAAATCTGGTGAGAAAAGGAGCTGCAGAAGTTTAATTAACATTATTATTTATTATTATTATTGCAGTATCCGCGTAAACATGTTTAGACTTACGTCATTATATTATACTAATAGAAATTAGGCCTATTCGGTAAACACTCGGCGTCTACACTTTTGAGTATATTCCCCCATCTAAGGAATAGTAACAGTTTTAATCTACGAAACAATAAACAAGTGCATTCAAGATGTATTGCTAACCTGGCAAATTGATACTGCATACCGCATATTGCAAGCTGTACCATAATAGGCAAGCCCAACTACAGCACCAGCTTGATCGATACCACTGAAAGAAAAAATTATAGGAAATAAATGATACTTTAAACTGGCGATATGCCAACGATGGGGTCACGTGATTAACATCGATGGTGAACTTTTGTGTGATAGGTGACAGTTTATATATTACTATATGAAGCAAGTACTTTAATCAACTAAGTATGCTCAAAAATCTTATAGGTTACATATTTTATTTTTTTATTTTGGGGCACTCCAACGTATATATTTTTCAGTGGGTAGGCGTATGACTCCGCGAAGGAGAGTACTGCAAAGTCACCACATAAAGTCAGGAATATTTTCATATATAGCAATGTAGTATTGTCACCACTTGATTTCACCATATAAGTAATGTTAATATCAAATTCTACTTATCGTTAGTGTTACTCTATATGTATTATATAGAACGTGAACAATCCTGCCACAACAATTTGCAGCACTTTCAAAGTAAAACCTATAAATTCAATTTTGTATGGTTATATCAACTTCCCATCGCGTACACAAGGTTGGTTGAACATCGTATCAACTTCGGATCAACTTCGGATCAGCTTGTAAACAACGTAGCGAAGTCGTTTTGATGTTGCTTCGACGTTCACAAGCCGGCGTGTTTCTGCCGAATGAATCTTACGTAAGTAATACAGCAGCATCGAATAGTTCACTCTTTTCAACCCTTTTCTGATAACGAGCATAAGAAGAGAATTGACTAAGACTGTAACCAGCACTATTGGTCATATTGATCCCTTCTTGGTTGTTCCATATTTCAATTGATTTGATCGCAACTCTGAAATTCACTTTTTTGTACATCTAAATAAAAAATATTAAAGCTCTACGTATATAGTAACGAAAAGATTTTCCCAATTTAGTTTTTAGTCTTACTGTAAAATCTTAAATTTTCAAAACGCTATAGTAGAGGAATTTTCTTACAAATCCGTGACCACGTTGTTCTAACGTTATTTTCTGACTTTGAACAGGTTTTCATTACACAAGAACTCAACGAAGAACTTTAGCAATGGCATTTCTGTATTGAAATCTGTTGTCATGGAGAATAGTTGTCATGGAGAATAGAGCAAATTGTGATCTCCCTGTCCCTTCAAAGTCCAGAAAGATTAATTTAACACAACTACCACCAATAATTGCTTATCAATTTTCAATGTATATGGGAATATGGTTAAGGTGCAAATATCTAAGCTGGTTGAGACAATAGATTTTGTACCTTGAACAATGCATCATTCATTACTATTATCGACATGGGATTTATATGGAGACTCTCAACTCCCTCAGCTGAAGACCGAGAGAAAAAAGACGAAACTTACTATTCATGGGGTGATTATGCCAAAATAATGTTTGGATTGATAATTGATCGCCATCGGAATACAAACATGATTGTGCTAGTCAATGATCCTTATGATTTAAACATATATATATTAAAGATGGCGAACACATTAAAAGATCATTATTATGTTTTATTTTTTTCTATATCATTTCATTTTCGCTAAATCTTTTATTTTAGAAGTGGGCATAACTATTGCAGCAGTACTTGAGTTTACCATTGAAATTATTTGTGACGATAAAACTACAATCTCTCGATTAAAAAATGAGATAACTTACGAATTTTAACAGGCAATATACGCCACAAGTAAAACGTAACTAATTAGAACGACCTCGGGAATACCCAAGAGATTGATCTCAGAGATTTATCAGGTAGACTTAAAACTAAGGATCTTAGATCGTTTTGCACACTTAACAAATTTTATTGTTTCTACAGTAGTACAAAGGCTCTTAAAAAGAAATCAAATTTTTATGCTGTTTTACTTGCTAATTAGATTTTGAGACTTTGGGTCTAAGTTGAAATTACATATTTTTGGCATCATGCCTTCTCCTATTAAATTGTTCATAACTTTTTAAATAAAAGTAATATATCAAGGTCAAACTTTCTGACTTTTCCTAACTTTTAATTAGGAAAAACTATTCGTAGATTTTTTTTAAAAAATATCTGGCTTATCTTTGGTATTTCGATGCTTTCCAAACATTGGTAGACCAAAAAAAATATGCGAAATTTTTTTATGATCGTTAATACGTTATATTATATGTTGGATTCGAAAATTTATGCTGAATCTGATTCTGATGTTTATTTTACATAAAAAGTTACAAGTGACACGTTTTTGTATCAAAACATTATACTGATGCAAAAATAGGATTTCCATGCCCAAGATAAGCTATGACGTCATAAGTATGAAAAATACAATGTAGATTATAGTTTGAAGAACATTTGATGTAAATTTGAAAGAAAAATATGCTGTCGTTCAGATTTTAAGGATGGATTTTAAGAATTTTAAACATTTTGAGCACCCAATCATTCTCGTTACAGCGGCTGGCATATTCCTAGTAGTCTCTCCTTTCTCGATCTTTCTACCCAATCGTCAATTTGCATCATCAAACTATCACACCATGCTCAATATTGTACTAGGCCTATTGTTGTTATCACACCAGTTGGGTGAAGGCACGAATCCAACGATTCGGATAATTATACAATTTTTTTAGAATGTCAACTATGTTATGCTCTTTTCCTATTTTCAGGTTGGATCATTAAAACATTCCCCAATTGGGTTAGGCTTTATATTCATCGATATAGGCTCATGGGTGTCACACATCCCTGGTCATTATTATTTGTTTTTGTGGCAGAGCAACCCATTTATTGGGATGTATTAGGACCTAGCATAGACAACGACATTACGAGACATTACTTTAAATACATGACGCTATGTTGAGGCCGATCTGATACATATATGAACATGTCACTGCCACACCATTAATACAAAAAAATAGAGAATATGCTAATTATTTTTTGCTACATAGTAGTTTATAATTGGAAGTACCCTTGGTGTAAATTTGAAAAAGAAACATGTAGCCATTCAGATTTTATGGAGGGGGAGGGTGACTTTATGCCCCTTCCCCCCTTCTTCCAAGGCTTTCAGATTCCTAGATAGCCTAGGCCTAATATATTAGTCACAAAGCGAGAAAGGTTTTGTTCAATCAGCAAGACTTCACGCAAACAAGTAAGTTCATTGACGAAAGATAACAAATTTCTCAAGATCTAGATTACCATGACCATTACCATTATCTCAGAATCAGCATTAAGTGTATTTTCTAAATATGTACAACATGACCGTATGTGGAAAAATGGGGTCACTAAAGGAATTTTAGGGGTCAATTTCTCCCATTTTGACTCCTAAAAAAACACGCCAAACATTTGATGAGTGCCCCTAAAGCTTATTTCATCTAACATGTAATCAAAATTAAGAGTAAAACCTTCCTCTGCTAACAGTGGTCAAGGATTTGTAAGAAAATTCCTACTACTAACTTGATTTTCTTAAATGTTTCAAGACCAGCCTATGTCAAACGCGTGTAGTGTGTTGTATGACCTAATAATTGGAGTCAAAACTACAGGCACGTACTATAACTCGGTTAATAAAAATAAGACAACCCATTCCATTCCTTTCGATTTAATCCTTTCCTGACAGGTCATAACCTCCTGCTATTTAAAGCTGTATCATATAAATGTTCTTTTTGCACTCGTGTTTAGTTACAACAGACCTATTCACAAAGTAATGAAAACGAGGCGTTGCCTACACAAAGTATAACTAGATGCAATGCAATAACTGCAATAACACTGCAGTGCACAAAAAGGAAGTTATTGCATTGCAAAAAGTTTTCATTACTCTTTGTGAATAGGTCTATAACAATATACTTATGAAACTAATTTTTAATGTGTTTCTTAATTTACCCCCCCCCCCCCCCCTTAGAATATAAAGGAGAAGTAAAGAATTAAAGTCAATGTGTTGTAAGCAAGGGGGATCAGCAGAAATACTTAACAAACGGCTTACCAAATCTACAATATTAACCATTTTTAGAATTTCATTTATTGCATTATCCATGTTACTTTTATGTCTGACGAACTGGAAGGAAAAATATTTAAGAGAATCAAACATTAGTAAACATGTTTTGATATTTGGTTAAGGTTTCTGGAATCATCGTGTACAAATGAGTTCTGCTCTAATATTTATACTCACGAAGTAATATATTTCCCAACATTTGGGAATTTTAGACGTTCACACGCTTATTTAGCTGAAAACTAGAAATTACAATTTGTTTCAACGGTTTTGGCGAATTGTGATTGTATACTGTAATAGCAGACAGTACATCTCCAATGGAATATATTTTTTTGTGCAGTTTCATGTTTGTTGAACTTAATTAACCCTATTTAGGATGGGTCATTTGGGGCTGTGAATTGATGCCCCCTTCCTTCACAACTTTTAATGGGAATATGTTATAGTGTTGAAACTTTCACTTTGGCATAATTATATTTTGATGAGGTCATTACTTATGATGACGTCATCAAGGCCACATAGTTAAAATCCACATAATAAAAATCTTTTAGAACGTTTTTTTGAAATAAACATAAGAAGAGAAATTTTTAAAAAAATAAAAATACTGTCAATCTGTCAAAGATTTGTGCTAAGAGAAAATTATCCGCAGTTACCAAAAAACATATTTTCAAAATGATCATCGATAAATTATAGAAAAAGTCTCAAAAAATCTAGCCGGAATAGCAATTCGTGGTAGGTGTCGGGGAGTATTTTCTGTCTCCCATCCCGAATAGGTTTAAACTTAATTTTTTCAGATCCAATAACTGTAATGCTTTTGGCATAATGTATTGAGAAAGTTAATTCCGGTGAATTTTTGATAGGCGATATATTTCGAGAAAAAAGCCAATATAATACATGGCGACGTCAATTCCTGCCAATGGAATATCTAATTGTTTTGTCCGAATTGCTTCACCTAGTAAAAACCCACCTTTCTGAAGGATTCGACTTACAAATGATTTGTCTGCAACAACAGCAAGCTCAATATAATTCTTTTGTTTTTGTAAAACAGCTCTGGCTTCTGCAAGATCTGCAAATGGCTGAAATAAAGCAATGAACATATTCGCAGTTAACTCTATTCATTCTGAGGTAAACGTAATTTCCAATAAGAATATGCTAGATACATGAAAACCAACACATGTTATCTTCAATAAACGGAACATTTCTGTGTTTCTGCACTTCTGGTAACTCCAATACCTTCGTGTGGCGCCACCTGCAGCAGGGCTTGAATGCGCTGAATTATAGGGGACTTTTGGCAAAAATTGTCGCATTTAAAAGACAAATTCTTTTGATGAAAAGAATACTTTTAATTCTGCTTTCTGATTCAAAGAGCTTAATAAATCGTACTTAACATTGTTACGACTTTTTTAAAGAACAAAACAAATTGGAGTTATAGCTAACAGTGCAACAAAATCCGGAAAATAATTGTTTTTTAAAATTATCACGAAAATAAGACTATAGATTTAAAATATTATGAAATTTGTACTACCAATAAAATGTTGAAAAAGTTAAAAAATGTCCTCTCAAAAACTACCCTACTGGCAAATACATGCAAATATGCCAGGTAGGTGTCATTCACTTACCTTCCAGGTTAAATAGTATGAAACACAATTTTATGGTAGATGCAGTTTAACTCGTCCGGGGGTCACCTTGGAATTGTCTGTTTGTTGATCCTGGGACCTGGGTCCTACTGCGAAGATAACGTCAAAATGTGTGCAATTGCTCTTTGAAGATTTGCCTTGGTTTGCCTCCTCAAACCTGATGTGGGAGGGAACAAATTGTAACTGCTATTGGAGTTGAAGTGTTTTAGAACTTTCACGAAAAAACACTTTTTATGTGAGGATTTTTTTTAATGTGAAAATTGTTATTAAATATTTAGGTTGACTTTTTGCACAGAATGTTCTGCCTTTTGACAGGAAAGACATAATTTGTTGTTAGGAAACAGACTGTCACTTCTAATGCTAAGTTATGTCTTGGACTTAACGCACCCACCATCCTGAGTTAACAAAGCAGAGGGAGTTGATATTTTTCTTCATCTTCGGGATTTAGTTTTCCCGCTTATAACTCGAACTAATATGGATTTGTCACGGTTTTTTATATATATGTTTATTTTTTACATATTTTTGAAGGCTCAATAAAATGACCAGTGTTGGTGGTAGTTAGCTACTGCTTAAGGAGCCTGTGTACATCAAAGGTTACTAGTATGAAATCCTCCAAACCCTGTACAGGTAATTAGCGGATACACTTGTTGTACATCATGTATTGGGCCTATCGTGTTTTTATTATTTTTTTTGTTATTATTTTTATTTATGATTGTTAGCAATAATTGTAATTTTGTGGATAACAACATCATTGAATGAGAATGTAGGACTGTAGCGGGTACTACTAGAATGTTAAAGTGTAGTTTCATGGTTAGCAACATGAAATGAGGATGTAGGACTGTATATGGTCTTACTAGAGAAAGTGATTTATACTATTACAATATCAAATAGATTCTTCAGGATAGGTATGGTATAATTACGGCTAGTAATTTGTATGGAGACTTAGATCTGATTAAATGTTTTTATTCGGACATCGACCTTTATTCCACCAGTGAAACTTTTAATACTACACGATAAATAAAAAAACATATAATCCAAAGCTCACTTTGATTTCGTCTTCTATGGGTTCGTCCTCCATCGGTTGATCTTGCTGAATGGCTAAAAATAATATAAGATGCATAAAACTGAGTAAATTGATTTTATTACTAGCATTAGTGAATATAACAGTTCATTTTCACTAGGGGGGGTGATTTTTACGAATTGTCGTCATTTGCAAAATATTTAATCTAGTCGAAATCGACCATAAAGATATATTTACATTCATTACCTTTATTGTATAATAGAAACATTTGATTGGCTACAAATAGTATCCTTAACGATAACTAACTCATTTGTAAACACAAAGAGAATGAATGTGAGATGTGAAAATGTTCAAATGTTTACGAACAACTAACTCATTAGTAAACACAAAGAGGATGAATGTGAGATGTGAAAATGTTCAAATGTTTACGAACAACTAACTCATTAGTAAACACAAAGAGAATGAATGTGAGGTGTGAAAATGTTCAAATGTTTACGAACAACTAACTCATTATTAAACACAAAGAGAATGAATGTAAGATGTGAAGATGTTCAAATGTTTAGGAACAACTAACTCATTATTAAACACAAAGAGAATGAATGTAAGATGTGAAGATGTTCAAATGTTTAGGAACAACTATTCAGAATGTACGTTAACCCTATTTCTACTGGGCTTTTTAGGCCTCCATAACATTTGATAGAACCATGCTGTAGTCTTGAAACTTTCCAGGAAGCTGGATCAACCCATAATAAACATTTTTGCATAATTTATTTTGGGATGACGTCATTTCTTATGCTGACGTCATCAAGGAAAACCAGGTCAAAATGATTGGTCAAAATGTTTTTCAAGCAAAAATAAGAAGAAAAAAAATTTTTTTTCCAAAAATGTTTTTTTACCACCTGTCAAAAAATTGGTTACTAAGGGAAAATATTATCCCTAGTTACCAAAAAAAATAATTTAAAATGATCCTAGATGAATTATAGGAAAAGTACCAAAATCAATAGTCATATAAGCCATTCATTCAAAAGTTATGGAAAAAAGTATGACAGGGGGAGGGGGGGCACAATGTAGAAATAGGGTTAAGATTGTAAGAGATCTCGCATGAACATGCTTCACACTTTTATACTTTCTTAATATTTAGATCATATATCGAGCTCAGCAAATGCATCAAAAGAATCGGATCCAGATCTTGCTTTTAAGTTGCCAGTATCTGCTATTTGTGGTGTACGCCCTGTGCTATTATTATGTCAGCACAATCCATGTAAATTACCAACGTCAGTGAATGACATCATTATCAGTGATCTTTTGGTTGATTGTTTTGATTCTATGATTCCGGATTATTTTCAACAACCCTTAGCTGACACATCACCAACCTATCAACTTTTAAGTCCATCCATCATGTCAACTGGTGTAACCAATGAAATACAACAGCAGAGTATTACCAATGTAGAACAGAATGTTGCTAATATGCTGATCAATATGAGTGGAAATGCAGAACTTTCGCCTACCCCAAGTTTCCAAGAAAGTGAAGCCTCGATCAAGATTGAAGATGTACCTAAAAAAGAAACTGCAATAGCTAATCTACCAGTGACAGCCGCTATAATTCTTTTGACACAACATTTATGTAGTCTTGATGATACTTGCATTAATAAAGAACAAATTGAATTGATGTTGAATAAAGCCAAAATTGATATGTCTGGATCGTTTAATTCTCTGTATTCTCTTTCACATTCCCTCGTAACTAGTAATTCACAATTATCACTTATGGTCAATTTGCAATGCAGCGCATCTAACGGTCGTGTAAAAGTTATGACTTCATACAACTCCTTTCAAAATGGTCTTTATAAAGCATTGAGATGGCTTCATGATACATTTTATATGTCTGCTGTTTCAAATAAGACATTGATGATACCAAATTTTGTCATCATCCTCTCATTACCTACATCTGGTTCAATTGAATTTGGTGTTCTAGTTACAGGAGTAAGTCATGCAAAGATATTGGCTGAATGTCTTGGTATTAGTAGTATTGTGCAGTCGATGAATGGTAAATCGCAGAATACTACTGATCGTGATCAATTTGATATTCAACTGGCACGTTTGAAGAAACAGTTTCAACAAACACAAGATGCATTAACTAATCTCATTTCAATGTTTGAAGATGCTCGTGAAAACATGGTTTATGTTCCATTTAATGCATATGCTGGAATGAGAATCACACATTCTCGAGCAGAAGAATATTTACCGACTGCAGCACCAATATCAGCTGTTCCTCCTAACACTAAAGGCATATTTTCAAATCAAGCTGCTATGGCTAATCAACTATTATCGCAACTACGTAATATTGGAGAGAATCCTGAGATTCTAGATTTACCATCATTCCTCAAAGTGGAACTTCTCATTGTTGTTCCACCAACTATTACATTGTATTATCTAACCGTTAAACGGCTTTGCGAATCTGGTGTTTTGAATTACTTGGGTCTGGAAAGTGATGATACTGCTGCTAACTTTGATGTTGGTGGGAAATATGTCATAACATATAGTGATTGGCCTGAGTCCATCAGCCGATGGAACACATTTGTGAATAACGCTCAGTCTTGTCCTGATACCCTGTTCTTACTTATTTTTGATCAAGCACAACGATACAGTTTACCACAAGGGATGCCAGATGTGTTACCTCATTTAAAAGAAGTATTTGAATCAAATAATGTTGTTCCTGTATTTGTAACATCAGTTCCTTATATATTTCAAACAAGAAAGTCTTTCATTGATCCTGATAATGAAGTTTATTGGACTGATACAAGAAGATCACAAGGTAAATGATTTGACAAGTTAGGATATAGTCTGCTGTTTTTAGCCCACCAAACAAACTTTGGGTGGGCTATTGCTACTACTTCGCAGTGGCATGGCGGTGGCGGTGGCATCGCTCTTTTATTAATAGATCATGTTTCCGAAGTGCTAGCATTTTGAAATTCGGTACCAACATTCATGGGGATATTCTAGAAGGACTTGCTTAAAATCGGTCGATTTCGTCAAAAATTGTTTGATTATGTCCACTCGGTACCAAGTTTTGGGCAAAAAGGGTCCATCAAACCGGAAAGGCATGGTACCGTCCTGTTTAAAAGTGGACACCTTTTCGAATATTTGATTTTTATGACCGCATTCACCCAAAATTACAGTATTAATGCACCATATTGAATTACGGTAGTATTGCTAGTTTAAGAAATCATAACAAATCATGCATGGTTCATGCTTTGGCTACCCTGCCAAAAGCTATGATAAAGTTGACCTGGTGTATATAACTATATAATGTGGGACCGGTGATAAAAAACACTTCAGAGAACCCTCAAGAAACCTTTATTAGTTTAACTTAAATTTTAAGGACATAGGAGGGGAATTAGCGTCAACACGACCGATATTACTATGCAATCTACTATGAAATGGTTTAGTGTACTACTTTAAAGAATGTACTTTTTATTCAAACTTTTTACCTGGTCTACATGTGCATATCATCTGTGGTACTGGTCCTACCACCCACAGATGAATACCAAATCTTAATTCTATGCATATGTTTTAAGGTTCATCTTCAAAGAATGTTAGTGATAATTGTGTTACGATAACCGACCATGATATGATCTATTTTGGAACAAAAGAATTTTGTGAATCAACACGTTGGAATCAGCAATATGCTCTTATTCGACACGAAGAAACGTTTGATATTGCTGTTCCAAAAGCTAACAGGTGTGAAATGCAATGTTTCAAATGTTGCGCAATATTTTTCAAGCATTGTTCGCCATTTACTTATTTGTTATTAATCAATTTGTAGTAACTTTTAATGTTTCTGAGGCTGGTAGCATGTATTACTGGTTGGGGCACTAAAAGTAGTCCAACACAAGATCTTTTGAAAACAAGTGTATATATATGGTTTTGCTGATGTCAGCAGTTTTTGTTATGACATTTGGGCATTATGTTCCATGGAAATGGTTACACGTTCTGTTGATGGATTTTGACAGATAATGTAGTGGGTGTAGACACCATTATAAATACCAGCCAAAGAACCTTAAGGATTGGGGATTAACCTTTAAACCACCCCCTCCTCCTCCGTCCTGTAAAGTCCAAGGCTCAAAATGACTGTTACACATGGCCTTTGAAGCTGAAAACGATACTCAGAAAACAGGTGAAGTCCAGCAGTTAGTTTGAGGCTTCAGGTCACAATAATTCTGACAGTTTGCAGAATGAAATTCTAATTTTCAATTCACAGAATTGAAATGTTTTATTTCTGAGAATTGAATTCATGCATTGGTTTGTCAATAAAGAAAAATAGTTAATCAAAATTAGTTAGAAGGTATTTATATTGGCCACATTTTTTATCGTCTAAATATCGGTTTGGACAAATTATCCATATTGGTATAATATTTCTTTCAGATTAAATGATATCAGTTACAGTATGGTACAGGGTTTTGTTTTACTCCGTCTCTATCAAGCTTCTCTCATGGTTGCAAGTGGTATTAAACCAGCTGAACCTTATGCTGTAATGTCTGTTATTCGAATGGTTAATGATGTTGTGGAATCACCACTACGTAATTGTGATGGTAGTGGGTGCATGTTGATGATGAGAATTCCGAATAAAAGAATGGGAAAATATTTCCATGAAATTCTTTTAAAAACGAGAAACAGGTAGTTATTTTCTTTATTGCTAACTTTGCATCAATGATCAATAATTCACACTTGTTGATTAATTATGATATCTTTATCTTCAGTAAAAATTGTATAAAATAGTGAAAACCTTATTGAATTCAACATTCATAACATCTGAACCGTTTGATCCCAAGCAAAGTTTGGATGGGCTATTGTTATCACTTTGACGGTGGCGGCCCGCTTTTCTTAATAGATCAGGTTTCTGAAGTGTTACCATTTTGAAATTCAGTACCAGCATTTGTGGCAATATTCTAGAAGGGCTGGCCAAAAATTTGTGTGGTACTATCTTGAAATTTGGTTATGGCATTCTAGACAATATTACGAGACCGCTGGCCAATTCTTTTATGATTTTGTCAATTTGGGACAGAGTATCAGCGAAAAAGGGATTTAGGTACATTCACCCAAATAACATGCTAAAATGATAAGGGAGAAGTGGAGACTTAGAAAGAAAGTTTTTGCAGACATTTTGTATGTTGGGGAAGCTTATTCCTCAATTTTTTGAGATGATAAGTGATATTTTTTATAAAAATAATTTTAAGAATTGAAGTCTCCATTTTGATTTTGAGATGCTTCTTCAATTTATAACATTATTAATTACTCACAAGTCAAATTAGAAACGTAATGAAAATACTCAATTCAACAGCATTGTTTTCAACGAGATTTACGTACGTACGTAGCAAACTTCAGCGAAAAATAATCAGCTGAGATAGTGACATGTACGACGACGTATTGACTGGCAATAACTTGAAAT
>JAULBZ010002689.1:0-18174 GCA_032360805.1 Neoturris breviconis | reverse complement strand
GCAATTGATTGGTTTCTTCGGGACGAAGAAACCAACCAATTGCAAGATCATTGATTCAGCACTCTTCCCCTGGTAACAAATTTTGGAGATGGTCCCTAAGTATTGTGTTTTATTTCAAGAACTACAGCTTGGTGTGATTGAAATTACCTCGATATGTCCAAGACATCTCCTAGTTTCAGTGAAGTCAGATGATAACTTTGTAAGATTCTCATCTAGAAGATCTAAAACAAAACAAAATGGATGTTAGAAAGCAACGCAAATATTCAAAAATATGTCATCAGACATGCCATTATTATAATAGGCTGAAAACACAGCTAGATGATGATAATTTTGGTACTTCAGTGTAGTCCCAAGCAGGAAAAATAGACCTAAATTACACTCAGGGGCAGGAATTCAGGCTGAGGCAAAAAGAGTGGCATGTCTGTGTCATAGAGCTTGTAATTGACTTCATAACACTAGTGGTCGAATTTGAATGAGAAAATAATCACTGTGGAGAAGTAATCTTTGAGCATAGCTTCAGGCTATAAAACCTGAAGCTATGCTCAAAGTTGCTCCTCCACGGTGATTATTCATTTACTCTTATTTAGCCAACTGGATACTTTCTTGATAAATTATTGTAAGTAACTTTATCTCCAAAATCTGTTCCTAGGGGAACTCAATTGCAAGCTCATTGACTTAACACTCCTCATTGTAGAATATTGTTCTCAAATTTATTGATTTTGACTACTTTAACGCTACTAAAATATCTGCTTTTTGAGATGAATTTTGGAGATGGCTCCTAATTGTTAGAATCTGCTAACAAATTAGACAATACAATATACAATACAACAGACTCTGGGTTCTTAAAACTTGCAAGGGAGATAAGGAAATAGCTTGAATAACTGAAAACACTAGAATTGAACTGGATTTGCTCTGTGAGCCCTCTTGGCAACCTTTTGATCTCAAAAATGAAATCTGTGAGATCGCTTGGTGACCTAGTTGCTTGTAATAGAGATGTTAATTAGAAACGATCTCAAAAATAACATCTGCGAAGGAGAGAATTGAGTCAACATTCTTGCAATAGATTGGTTTCTTTGTACCAAATAAACCAATCCATTGCAAGCTCTTTACAATTTTATTTTCGCTGAATATGGTTAAATTTAGGTTCTTTAAAAAAAGGAGATGGCGCCTAGCTAAATTTTATTCTTTACATTATAATGTATTATCTTTTTATAAATCTGTAATAAATTTCTATTTTACAAGCAGTCGGCTAGATTTCGAATAATTGAGACAAAATGTGGTTCAAATAAACAAAAATTAGAATATCTGGATGTTCAATTGTAAGGATTTGTTAGAAGAAATATGAAGAATATGAAAATTCAAATAAAATTCAAATAAGCGATGGAGTCTACTGTAATTAGAAGACCCCCTTCATCATATACATTGTACATCAAAATTGACATATTATACACAACAATTATTTTTCTTTAATAAAGAAAAGAAATAATAGAGGGGAGGCTACACATATTTTAATGGTTCGGTTTTATCATGATTTTTTGGCATTATGCTGTAACTGTGCAACCAATATCTGTAGTCCTCGAAATTCACTACAGCAATCATATGTGGAGGAGTATGTTCCAACATAAATTTCAGCTTGACTGTTTGAAAAATATGCTCAAATGCACTCCTCCACAGGTGATTACCATAATGAATTTTGAGGACTGTTGTTGGTGACTTCGTACATAAGAACAAATGGTTTCAAAAATATTACATCTCTACAATGTTTTTTACTCTGATATCTAGCACTGTAAGTGCAAATTTGTTGCATACAGGGAGAACATTCTTGAAAACTATCTGTCCTAATTCTTAAAAACATTGGGGGTTTATATTTAGAATTTTAAAATACACCATAGATAAACCTGTCCAAAATCTGCAGCAGAGATGCTAGAACAACACGTCCTCAACATTGTTCTAGCATCTTTACAGCTGTCCACCGGGATAACACTTGCTTCAATCCAGATAACAAACTCAAAAAAAACTATCGGATATCACTTGTGGAGAAGTGTCTTAGAATATCTGCTGGATATCACCTGTGGAGAAACATTGGTTAGTGTTGTTAGTATACTTTTAAAAACACCAGTGGTCGAAATAAGAGCAAATAATCACTGTGGAGGAGTGATTTTTGAGCATAGCTTCAGACTTTGTAGTCTGAAACTATACTCAAAATCACTCATCCACAGTGATTATTTGCTATTATTTCAACCACCAAACGTTCCTCCATTTAGATGATGTACGAAAGTTCTTTTCAGGGTTTTATAACGTAACACTTTGACCCATATCGATATAATATAGAATTTATTATGCAGCCCCACATTCTAGAACATTCTACACATTAACTTAAATTTTAAAACTATGATGAAACATCAGACAATCACGATAAGTGTCACAAGTGTTTGTGGTTTTCACCATTATATTATTTTGTAAACAAGAAACGTGTTATATATATATACTTCACATAGCATTACACCAACTACAAAATTTACCTGCCGGACATCACCTGTGGAGAAGTGGTTCAAAAAATACTCTTCCACATGTGATGTCCAGCAGTAATATCAAGGCTTGAACTAACATCACCCTTAATATTCAAAAAAAACGAATAAACACTGTGTAAGAGTAGCTTTTCAACAGCTAGAAAACCTGAAGCAATGCTCAAAGTTTTTTTGAGAATTTTGAGATTCAGGCTACAAACTCAGTCATTAAATATGTACAGCTACATTTTATCCCAAATGGTTTGGAATAAGTTGTTGTTATTTCCAGAGCACTAGTAAATTAAATGGATAACTTTATTATAAAGACAGGAAAATAAACAATAAATGAAAATAGATTGTACATTACAACAACAGGAAGTTACATGACAATCTTGCTGAATAACTAGTAATAGTTAAAAAATATATAATATTAGTGTTCGAAATAAGAGCAAATGATCACTGTGGAGGAGGGATTTTTGAGCATTGCTTCTGGCTATGCAACTTAAGCAATGCTTAAGCACTCCTCCAGAGATTATCTGCTCTGAATAAAACTGCTCAAAATAAAAATAAGAAATAATATAATAAGAATAAATAATCACTTCAGAAAAGCTCAGAAATCACTCCTCCCCAGTTGATTAAGACTCACCAAATAATACCTTTTTAGTTAATATTCTAACTCCATAGAACAAGTTAGAAATGCTAGCCTTACTATGGGAAGAAGCTCTATTCCTCGATTAACCGTGATTATTTCCTCTTATTTCAAACACTACCATGGAGATACCTCTCTAATTCTTGATGAAACTCAATGCAATTTTTTAAATAATAATAATAATAATATGGAACAAAATACTCTATCTAGCTAACTCTATAAAATAGCTTGAATATAAAACAGCAACTTGAAGCAAAAAGTTACATGTAAAAGCCCTTAATTGATCAGGTATTGATTTTTTAAATGCTAAAGCCTGGTTTCGATTCAAAGTATATTTCCGAGCGGGATTCTTAAGTTGAGTCGAAAAGGTTGGCATGTACACCTGACAGTTGACATTTTTCAACTTTAAAGTGGCAAAATGCCGCCCGTGCAGAAATATGTGCGCTGAGTGAAAACCAGGCTTAAAAAACTGTATAAAGCTTGTAGAGCTTTCACCCTGGTTTATTAATGCTACCCCACTCTATGAATGTACCCCTGGTTTCTACTCTTATTTGGAACAATTTTCCACATTTCTGTTAATGAACCTGGTTTCTATTTTCAACAACGGCAGGACATGCATAGAATGTAAATGTGAGAAAACAGTAACATTTATTTTGTAGGTTTATAGCAGCTAATAATCAGATAATTTTTCAATTTCAAATCTACAACAAACGGAGGGTTATATTAATGAACTTTTAATTGATTTTTTTCTCAAAATCAGCAAGTCATTATCACTTTTAAGAGTCAACATAGAAACAAGATCTATTTTGTTAAGACTCTCATAATTATGCCGTTCATATAATATATTATTATAGGTGAATGGGAATTATTAATATAAAGCACCTTTAAAAAAAGTCTCATATATATATATATAGAGAACCACGTGACGTAACAGTATCAAGTGTGTCAAAAAAAATTCATTATTATAATAACATTTAGATATTCCAAGAGGAAATAACAAAACAATAATAAAGCATCAAAAGTTAAAAGAACACAAGAGATGGCTAGTTTATATCGACTCAGACAAAAATCCAATTCACAAAGATCATCAAGATCAAGCTCACAGTTAGAAGTGAAAGAAACATATTTTAGTAAGGTAAATATATTGTCATAGCAACTATGGTAAACAAATGTAATATTACATGCAGAAAGGAACAGGTAATTAAATGAAATCTGCATTATTTGAAACATTGCAGAGGGAACATTATCAGATTTAATTGATACTTTCTCATTTTTATCAGTTGGTGAAAATGATTGAAGGCAGGGGTTAAAAGAACTGTCAGACACCACTGAGGGAGAGATTTTTCAGAATATTTTTAGTAGCTGAAAAATCTCTCCTTCACTGTGGAGGAGCTATGCTCTTTTGGAATTGACTGCTAATGTGTCATTAAGCTTGAATATAACTGACGGACATCACCTGCGAAGGAGTGTTTTTGAGTTTAGCGTTCAGCTTTTCCATAGACACCTATTAAATGGATTGTTGAATAAATAGTTTTATAAAAAAAATATTGTAATCGTACTCCAGTAATTTTTTTTGGAATCTGTTTAAGGTTTTCTCATTATAAATTAAAACTTAAAGGTTCCAGACAATTCATTTTTGTAACTATATAAATATTAAACATAATCAACAAGTTCACTCTTATTTTATGTAACTACCTCCAGCTTTATTAAATATTTTATTAAATTCTCGAGTTATATGTTCTCTAAAGAAAGTACAGTGAGTATTCAGCATCCATATTTTCTTCAGTTTATCATTGTTCCCCAAAATTACATTACAGTCCAATGAGCAGGCATCATTTATATTTCATACCCCAGGTTAAACAGCATTATAAGAGATTTTTCTAATGGAAAATGACAATTAAAATTTCTCCAGTTTAAGGAAATTCTGCATCTATTGTTTCCCTCTAGTTTTACACAAAAATTCTTCTTAATTTGTCAGAAAAATGCTGTTTTCCCAAAATTTCTGACTGAAATTCTGTTGGATTATCCCCTGTATAAATCATTCCATAAGGCAAAAACTTGTTCAAAGTCAGCAGAAAAGATGCCAGAAACAACGTTTCCAATGTTGTTCTAGCGTCTTTACTGCTAACTTCATTGTTTAAACCCACAGCAAATAATAGCTGCAGAGTAGTGCTCTTTGAGCATAGCATCAAGTTAAAACGCCTAAAGGTAATATGCTCCAAAACTCCTCCAAAGTGATGGTGCATACTAAATGTTTGTGGTAGTAACCACCTTCAAAATAACTGTTTGAGATTTGCCTCTGGAGGAGTGTTTTTGATCACAGTTTTCATCTTTAAACACTCCTCAACAGGTGATGTCCAACAGTTATATAGAGGCTTTCAGCAACTGTATACATAAACTACTAGGTATTCATTGCAATAGGTCAAAATAATGGTTGAAAACATTCTGAAAAATTCTTTTCGTTTCTTTCAGCTTTATTCTCCGATAACGAACTTCAAACGAGCAGTAAAAATAATTCAAGTTATCATTGCATTGAGAACAAAGAAGTAAGTTACTCATAAAACTATTCAGTTCTAACTTCAGACATGCCACTCACCCTTACAAAAAAGACCTGAAATTTACACAAACATTTTCTTTTGCGGCAAGAAATGATGTCCCCAAATTCATCAATGACACCACACTACTAATCTTCAAGCTTAGAATTGGTTAGTTTCTTCAAAAAATAAACAAGCCAAAGAATAAGCCAACCCTTTTTTATAACGTTGTTATTTTCTTAGAAATTCAAAAAAAGATTGTTTAATTTATTTTTAGGCAAAATGAACTTAGTAAGGTTGATACTTATACAACGCTTTCTGATTATGCTAATGAGATAAGGCATGAAGCTGAGTCAGCATTATTTGATGTGACTCTCTACAAAGCAAACAAAGAGGTAAATTTTTAATGATTTCACTAAAGGATCTAAAATTATGTTGTTAATGATATTGCCAGTATTTGAAAAAAAAGCAAATAATCACTGTGGAGGAGTTATTTTTGAGCATTGCTTCATAATTGTTTCAGTCACAGCGGTTATTTTTTCTTATTTCAAACACTGATAGCATTTTAAATAGAATTTTGCATTAACGGAATCAAGATTATAACCTATACATGTTATTCATAGTCCAAGAGCACATAATCATGACAAGCCTCAAGATAACGGTCACCTGTCGAGTCGAGGAGTGTTTTTCGAGTACAGTTTTTAGCTTTGCAGCTGAAAACTTTACTTAAAAAACACTCCTCTACAGGTAATGTACGACCGTTATCTTGAGGCTTGTCATAGTGGAGCAGTGATCTTTGAACATAGTTTCCAGCTATAAAACGTGAACTTATCAAAACGTGAACCTATGTTTAAAAATAACTCCTCCTCAGTGATCGAAAGATTGTCACCTCAGTAATCTAGTGATCAAAAAAGGACCAAATAATCACCACTGTGAAGGAGGGATTTTTAAGCATAGCTTCATGTAGCTTGAAGCTGTTCTCAAATATCACTCATCCGCTGTGATTATTTCTTCTTAATTCCACCACCGTACTCTAATCTAGCTTCGAAGTTCATCCGACACAAAAGCTCTACTAATGTTGCCAAATGCTGAGAGGACATCAAGTCAGATAGAGAAGGTAAATATTCAAATTATTACATTCACATTATACATATCACAAGAATTGACTGTAAACATCTTGTCTACATAAAAGAGCTAGAAAACCTGAAGCAATGCTCAAAAATCCCTCCTCCGCAGTGATTATATACTCTTATTACTTGAATCAACGGTTTTGCAATTCATTGGTTTCTTTGTTCAAGTTCTTTAAGAGCCTTCTTCTTAGTTTTAAGTTTATCCAAAAATAAATTAAATCAACAAAAAACAGTTGTTTCGACAAATACTTTTTAGATGGCACGGTCATTGATGCCATTATATCATTTAATCATACTTACAAAAACAAATTAAAAATACAAATTATCTTCATCAAGGTCAGAATGCTGACCTTATTTGAAAGTACTTGCATATCTATGGGTTAAAATAACTTCCGGACATCACTGTGGAGGAGTTTTAATAATATTTTTAGCCAATCTAGCTGAATATATTATTCTGAAATTTCTCTCATCTAGTGATAACTGGCAGTTTTTTTAATCCCTGCATGTCTGGTGATTAGTGCGCAGGAATTGAAACAACTGTCGGTCATCACTTGCGAGAAGAGATTTTTCAGAGTATTTTCAGCCTACTTGGCTAAAAATATTCTGAAAATCTTTCCTCCACAGTGATGACCGGCAGTTATTTAAACCCCTGGTGCAGGAAACAAGAACATATAATCACTGTGGACTTTTGATAAATTGAATCTGATCTTATTTCAAGCAATGGTGATCCCAGTGGGCAAAAACTCGCTCAAAGCATGCAGTAAAAAATACTAGAACAACATTTTCAACATTGTTCTAGCATCTGTACTGCAGACTTTTGAACACACTAGGATTATAGCATAAGCATTCTTTTGTACACAAATATTTCATAGACATTGTTATCATTGAGAAGCATTAAATCATTTGCAGAGTATCCAAAACGAATGCAAAGAAAACTAGTACAAGTTGGCTGGTATGAAAGGTTAGTATAAAATTGACAGCATGCTTTTCGGTGGTTAGTTTTTGTAGTTGAAAACATAAACAATGGAATGTCAATAGTGCCTGAAATACAGTGTTTGAAATGAGCGCTGAAATAAGAATTTTTGAGCTTAACATATAGGGTAAGACATAAGGGACTCTTTTAATATAGTCCCAGTGGTCAAAAACTATTTCAAGTCTGTAGTAAAGACATTTTCACCATTGTTCTAACGTCTTTACTGAGAATTTGAACAAGTTTTTGCCCACTGAGATGTGTCTTCACTAATTCGCACAAAATTGTGAATGATTACATTAAAAAACATGTCAGTGTCCAAATAAGAGTAAATAATCACTGTGGGGGAGTGATTTAAAGCAGAGCTTCAGGCTACAAAACCAGAAGTTATGCTGAAAAAATCCCTCCTCCACAATGATTACTTTACACTTATTTTGACTACTAATGTTGATATAATCAATGATACAAATAACTGTCGGTCATCACTGTAGGGGAGAGAATATTTTCAGTCAAATTTACTGAAAGGATTCTGAAAAATCTCTCCTCCACAGAGATGATTGAACGTTATTTTAACTATTGGTCTTGTAATTTTATGATGACCTTAAACGCAACAAATATAATTTTTGCTTTGTTATAGTCACAAAGCAAAACGTTTAATAGTAAGACAAGGACATCCACCTCAAGCATTCTACTTTATCTTATCAGGAAAAGGTAAGTCTGTCAACAAAACTGAGAAAAAGTTTTTTATGTAAACAAACTTTCAATCTGCTTCTTTGGTACAGAGTGTCCAATCCAGCCCTATCAATTAGAATCCCAAAGCATCGGCAAAGAGTTGCTGATGTAAAAGTATTTGCGTCAGCATTTATGTCAGCAGTTGCCTACGTAACTTCGTGGTTGTGGAAATCACAGAAGTACTTTAGATTGGCATTTACGTCAGCAATTGCTGATTGCTGACGCTAATTAACAGGGCTACCAATCAGTCACAAATGTGAAGGATAGATTTTTTAGAATATTTAGCCAATATTCCGCCACAGTGATGAACGGCAGTTATTTTAACTCCTGCCTTTATTCAGTCTCAACAATATTAATCTTGAGATAGATCCAGGGAAAGGACATAATGGCAGAAAAGCAGGACAATAAGTGAAAAAAATAGCCTTTGGAAAAAAAGCCTCAAAAACTAAAGATGAATAAAAAGTCCAGTCAAGATAGCAGATTATTTTTTTATCATACTATTGGGAAATTTCTCTCGTTGATCTAGTCATCGTGAATGCAAAGCTTGCTACCCTTGTTTTTTTTCTGGTTTAGATTTTTTGAGGTGATTTCTTTTCTCCTCCATTATTAGTTTCTAACAATTGTTTTAATTTATTTATCAATACTATTTTCTCAAAAATACAATACCAAGTTATGTTAATACTTCAATGAAAATTTCTATAATTTTCAATGTAGCCATAATCGAGTGTGAATATAACTGCCAGATGAAATACTTTTTTAGCTGTTGTAAAAGTATTAAAGGCAGACGAGAGATTTGCGAGAACCATATGTTATCTGAAAAGAGGAGAAAGTTTTGGGGTAAGTAACCATTAAAAAAAAATATCAAAAAATAATTTTGTGATAATACTTTTATTGATTGTCAATTATCAATTTTACGCAGATAACACTGTTAATTTTAATAATTTAGGGAGGTTGAAAGTCATTAAAACTACAATTAAAGTATCAATACTGTCACTTAATAAAATCATGGAGATGTTTCCTGAGTTAAGATACACAGCATGAAAATAGCATATAAGCGATACTATTATCCAGGGTTTGCTGTAGAGACGCTAGAACAACGTTGAACAAAATTGTTCATAACATCTTCACTGCTGACTTTCAACAGGTTTTTGCCCATTAGGTAATGTTACCTTCGGGCGATTAATTTTTTCCCAGATTAATTTTCGCGGATTTCACAATTTTGCCCAAAATCACGAAAATTTCATGATATCCTCAATATTTGGTTCTTCAAGCTGTTTATACTTAACCTCTGCGTTCATAGAATTTATCCAACTAGGTGTAGATATTTGGTAAAAGAATGTAGATACTTGATTTAAACTTCACACAGCATCAATTCACAAGTCAATTATTGGGGATATAATAAAACCTACATTAACTTTAAATAATTTTGTCACATTTTATTTTCATCATTTTTATAAAACGCAATAAATTTGATGAAATATTATGAATGACAGTAACAACTTCAAGCCTCAATATAAAGGTCAGACATCACCTTTGAAGGGGTGTTTATTTGAGCAGTTTTCAGTTTTCAGCTGCAAAGCTGAAAGCTGTACTCAATAACACTCCTCCACAGGTGATGTTCGACATGTCTCATGTCTGTTATTTTGAGACTAACAACCAAATAGTTTGAAGTAGATAATGGACATGAAAGTATTATTTTAGGAACTTTCGATCATTCATTCGACAAAGAGACAAGCAACGGTTATCAGCGAAGAATCTGTTGAACTTCTTTGTATATCAAAAAAGGTATAATTTGAGATTTATATTAATAGAGAAGAACACTCACTCAACAATCTTTCAAATGATTTGTT
Source organism: Neoturris breviconis (assembly GCA_032360805.1). Taxonomy (NCBI): domain Eukaryota; kingdom Metazoa; phylum Cnidaria; class Hydrozoa; order Anthoathecata; family Pandeidae; genus Neoturris; species Neoturris breviconis. The sequence continues at coordinate 7,802 of JAULBZ010002689.1, read as the reverse complement.
TTTTCAAAACAAAATTTAACAGTTTGTAAGACAGATTTTAGCATTTAACAAATATATTATTCCTTTTACAGTGGTCAAAATAAAAGTAAATAATCACTGTGGAGGAGGGCTTTTAGCATAGCTTCAGATTTTGTAGCCTGAAGCGATACTCAAAAATTACTCCGCCACAGTAATTATATTTGCTATTATTTCAAACACTGCTTTAAATCTTCTATATTGATCACTCTTTCACCCATTCTTTCATTCAAATTTTTTTTTAAAAACAAATATACACAACCTAAACCTATTTTAATCAAATGATTTTAATTGCTTTAACATTTTGTTTACTTTCTACATTTTTCATAGGATTTCATAAATATTTTTATGTCATCTGGATTAGGACAAAAGAATTTGTACGATCCAGATTTTGAGTTATTTATAAAGTAAGCAAATCAATGTACAGGGATTGAAATAACTGCCGGTCATCACAGTGGAGGAGAGAATTGGCTTAAAATATTCTAAAAAATCTCTCCTCCACAGTAATGACTGGCAGTTATTTCAAACCCTGATGTAGAAAAAAGCCAGATCTGATATAAGAACTACTGCCTAGTGGGCAAAGACTTGTTTGATGCTGTTCTAATGTTTTTACTGCGGACTTTGAACAAATCTTTGTCCACTGGGTAGTCACTCTAATATTTTCCATAGTGATAACAGTGTTCGAAATAAGAGCAATTAATCACTGTGGAGGAAAGGATTTTGGGCATTGCTTCAGGCTTTATAGTGACTCTTTGCTCTTATTTGAGGCACCAATATTATAATTGATTCCAGAAATTGAAAAATACATCTCGCAGAGAAGCAGGGGTTGAAATAACTGCCAGACATTACTGTGGAGGAGAGATTTTCTGAATTTCTGTAATTATACTTTCGCTCCAATGAGGGCACTGATTAGAATACTAAGCAAAGTAAAGGGAGTTTGACCAAGGAAGTTTAAACTTCTTTGGCCTGACAAAAAAACTCACATAAAAACTATGGAGAATTTATTGTGAAAGAAGTTGTAAAGAAGAGGGTTGTGATAACAACCATCTAGTTCCTTCATACTTTTTTGTTATACCCTTCTTTTCATGTTTCAGCACATTAAACCATTTCTTAGACCAGGCCTTTAAAAAAACTAAAAAACTGTATTTTAGGGAAATCAAATTTCTTCATGGATGGCCTGTTCACTTACTTCATAATAATCCAAAGTATTGTCTGTTTAATTACTTCAGGTACTATATAATTCCAGGGGCTGGTCATCACTGCGTAGGAGATTTGTTATTTTCAGCCAAATTGGCTGAGAATATTCTGAATAATCTCTCCTCCATAGTGATAACCAGCAGTTATTTTAATCACTGAAATTCCATCTACCCTTAGCATTGCTCTAAATAAGGACAAAATAATCATGGTGGAGGAGTCTGAAACTATGCTAAAATATTACACCTCCACAGTGATTATTTATCAACAAATTCCTTTGGGTTCACCACCAAACAAGCTAATCATTGTTGAATATATAACCTGACAATCTTAAAAACAAAAACCATCCTCCAAGGAGATAATAAATTATGTTATTTTTAAGGCTTGGTTCAGTGCTTGTGAAAGATAGTAACTATTCAGAATGGTTATATGTTATCAAATCAGTAAGTGATAAATTATCACTGTGAAGGAGTGATTTTTGAGCATAGCTTCAGGTTAGAAAGCCTGCAGCAATGCTCAAAACCTCCTCCACAGTGATTATTTGTTCTTATTAATACTGGTATTCATCTAGAGTGGAGAATTACTACTCTACCACAGTAGTTAAAAGTTCTTCTTTTGAATATTGTAGTATATAAAATCTCAAGTAACAATCTGTTTTTAGTATAATATATTTTTTCGCGGTCTCTAATTTTCAAAGGCAACTATAATATACTCACATGCTCGTGGTACTTCCACTAGTTTCCTAGCATAATTCAGACATTAGATAAACATTTTCCCCCATTACATAGCTTGCCACAAACCCTTCGTGATATTATATAACATGATGTTTTTATTCCTTTTAGGGTAGTTGTAGGGTAATGAAAAGATTAAAGAAAATAGAAAGAAAAGAAAAGACAGAGAGAAAAGATTCATATTTAAGTGGTCATCAAGATTCATGTTTAATTTCAAGAGCATGCACCTTTACAACACGAACAAGAACACGAACGAATATAAGTGTACGACCAAAAACTGCACCGATAAAACAAATATCAATATCCAGGAATCATTCAGGTACGCGAGGAAACCATTTGTTCAGTGTTTGAAGAGCAAATAACTTGCTGTCATATTTGGCCAGGTGCCTATGCTGTTTGCCTTAATCTTCTTGACCGGATTCAGAATAGAAAAATTATTATTGTTGGACCCGATTTGTCATCGAACTTAGTCTTTATCTCATCATTACAATGTTGCTTCACTGTTTATATTTGACTAGTTGATGCCTTGCAGAGAGCAACACTTTATATGGTTGCAGTGTTCGAAATGAGAGCATACAGTCACCGTAGAGGAGTGATTTTTGAGCATTGCTTCAGGCTAGAAAGCTCTTATTTTGACCACTAATAGACATCCACTGGGGTCTGACATTTTTATAAAATATTATCTCTAGTAATTATCAATGAAATTCCGAACGAGAAAATTTCAATCATCGACAGTGCAGCAAACAAAAATAGCGTAGATGAAACAAGCAATGACGATTGCTTCGTTGAGATTGCAATTTTACAGAAAGGCGATGCATTTGGTCTACAGAACATATTTTGTATAAAGCAACCGAGCTTGAGCTTAATTAGTAATGGCGCTGAAATACTAATGATATCAAAGAAATACTTCCTTAGAAATTGCACAGATCAACATTTCCATTTTCTCGAACGAACAACACCAAATTATCCCAGCAATTCAAGTTTACAAAATCAACTAGAAGTTTTGATACGATGGAACGAATATAAAGAAAGGGAGCTAACAAGTGTGACTAGTACAAGAAATCTCAGGAGATGCAAATCTGCTAGATAACTAGCAAAATAATTATGTGAAGATGAAAATCGATAAAACTCAATTTACCATTACTTTAAGATCAGCACCCAAAAATGCTGGTTTTAGCTAAAAGGTGAAGGATCTATAATATCAAAGGAGGTTTATTAGAAAAGAAGGCAAATAAATGTAGGTGTTGAAAAGAATTACGGTAATTGCCTGTTGGATCTGTAAAGACTTATTTCTTGTTTCGGCTGGGTGTTAACCCACACTTAAACCTAAATGCAAATCTATTTGTAAGGAAGAGTACTAAAATGAAGAAATCCATTGAATGATTTGTGTAACAATTATATTTATAGTACAACTTAGGAGCCATCTCCAAAATTTGTTTCAAAAATCAGTTATTGTAGCAGCTTTAAAGTTGTAATAAATGAATTTAAGAAAAATTAATCAACAAAGAAGAGTGTTAAGCCAATGAACTTACAATTTACTAATAAATACAAATTACGTACCAATCCTTACTTCAACAGCTTTCTCCAAACGTTCAATCTTCTCTGTTAATTTTGAAAACAACCCACGCATATAGTCAGTTTCCTAGAAATCATCAACCCAAATAAGAACAAATAATCACCGTGGAAGAGCGATTTTTGAGCATTGCTACAGGCTTTCTAGCCTAAATCAATGCTCAAGAATCACGCCTCCACAATGATTATTTGCTCTCATTTGAAACACTGCAACCACTGTGGAAGAGTGGATTTTAAGCATATATTCAAGCTGCCTATGCTCAAGAATCACTCATCCGCAGTGATTATTTGCTCTCATTTAGAACACTGCAACCATTGCGGAAGAGTGGATTTTAAGCATATTATAATAAAGCTTTAAAGCTACCTATGCTTAAGAATCACTCCTCCATAGAGTGATTATATAGTTCAAACACTGATACAATCCAATGTGGAAACATGCTCAAACATTTTTTTATTTTTCCATATTTCTCTTAAGCTACAACCTACCCCTCGTGAATACAGATACAACCTACTCTTCATTAGTACAGATGACGTACTTCTCATTAGTAAACTTCAACCTACTCCTTGTTAGTACAGATAAAACCTACTTCTCGTTAGTAAAGACACAAGCATTTTACAATATTTAAATAAAATGCTCTGGCGGCGGTTGAAATAAGAATAAATAACGATTGTGGAGCTACAAATCTTGAATCTAGTCTCAGAAATCACTCCTTCACATTATTTATCCTTATTTCGACCACTGCCAGGAGTAAAAAATAATTATTAACGATCTCTACAGATCAATTGAAGTACATTGCTTAAACATTATTCGTCACAAAGTTGTTTTTATTTGCTTTACACCTACAAATGACTAACAGACATCAATTTGCTGCTGAAAACTATGCTCAAAAAATACTCCATAGATGATGTCCAGCAGTTATATTGAGGCTTGTATACCTGATCTTTTCGAATAACTATCTGTTTTAATTCTTGTATTTGACCTTCTGTGTGTTCCAAGAAGTCCTATAATAAAGTAAAGATCCTTTAATACAAAACAAAAGTGCTCCAAATTGCAGCAATGTGGTGGAGTGATTTATTAGCATAACTTAAGGTTATAAAGCCTGAAGTTATGCTTAAAAATCCCTCCACCACATTGATGCAATTACTCTTATTTAGGCCACTCGTACAATAAAATGATTATTAAACTTTCATACAAACAATCTATAATCTTGCCTACACAGGATACGAACTCTATCCTTAAAGAATATAATCACAACAACTAACCTAAGTTAGGATGATAATTCTATAGCAAATTTAGTTTTCATTATTTTTAAAACCTCATAGGTGCCGGAAGGTTTTATGAAACAAAAATCAGAAATCAACTACAATTTGTAGCAAAATGTAACTCTTGGTAAATAAATATTGCTGCAAAACAAACATCATCAGTGTAGAACTTTTCTGCACAGAAATTCACGAAATTTAATGTCTGCAAATTTTCTCTCTTTTTTTTCTCCATTCACGAATAATATGTTCTCTCGGTTCCCTGGTAAAATTATTGCATCTAGCAACCTTTGATGAATTTGCGAAATTAAAAACGCACAAAAAATTCATTCCTGAATTTAAATTTCATTTTTTAAATTGATTTAATTTCACAAAATTCAACACTTCAAATAATATTAGGAAAGTACTGGAGGATGTGGTACTTCATTATATAAGGGGATTAAGATTGAATAATACCTTCATTCCTTCAAATCGACAATCTTTTAAATGTTTAAGTAATTCATCAGAAGTACCTTCAAATTTGCAGCTGTAAAAAAGTAAAATTGATTAAAAGAGGTATTATCATTTCTTGAAATGGAGGAGAGGCATTTGTTGTCCAACCTCCCCTTCATTTTCTTTTTTGCTCTCTTTCTATATGTCCTCAAGAGAAAGTAGAGCAAAATGTTACAATATTTTTTATTTATTTCATAGTTCTGTATCATGAGTAATTTGACGAAAGAAAGTAAATGCATTCAGATACAAATGATAAATACATTTTATCAAATTGCATCACCGTAACTGAAAATATAGACATTCATTTAAATTTTGTGACCTATGCATGTTCCTCCATATGACCTTCACTTCTCTCTTAGTGCTCAAAAAGTTAAACCAATTCCTAGTTGATTTCATCCATGTGAAAATCAATGTATATGCAATTTACTAATATTTTGTTGAGACATGGGCCAATATAAATAGGTTCTAAACAGAGATGTCAACAAAGACTGGACAACACAAAGGCTATTCCCCTGCTCTGATAATTATACAGTATACTTACTTGAATCTAGCATGAGGACAACGTGCCAAATGACAATGCACAAGATGATCATCAAGTTCCTAGAAATTAACATCGTACCTTCCCAGTGAGCCAAAACTTGTTCCAAATCTGCAGCAAAGACGTTAGAACAACGTTGTTTACTGCGGACTTTGAACAAGCTTTTGCCCACTGGGTTATTCAAGACTAAAATAACAGCAAAAATTACTGATTTGTAATGATTTGATTCGTACCAGTTGACATAACGTCAGACGTACCAACCCTGGAGCATCATCAAGCGAGATATTTTTTAATAGTTAAGTCGTAACTGAATATAGTAAAAAAAAATTTTAAAAATGATTTTTATACTCTCTAAAATCCGTTTCAAATAAGTTAAATTTCCAGATAAAATTAAACCTCTAATTTTATTATGTACTTAATTCAACTAAGACTTAGGGAAACTGGCTGTATGTACTCCACAAGTGATCATAATTTATATTTTAAGAATTCAGATTAGTTATTGCGACTGGCATTTATACCATTTTTTTCAATTTTTCCGATAAAATATCCTGAAAAAAAGGTTTTGAATGTGAAATGATAACCAGTGGACAAAAACATGTTCAAAGTCTGCAGTAAAGATGCTAGAATGTTTTCGACATTTACTGCTAACTTTGAACAGATTTTGCCCACTGGAAAAGGTTTGGGTAGATGGAGGTGAAGTTAGCAACACAAACAAAGAAACCAATCGATTGAAAGATTGATCCACTACTTTTTTAGCTAAACAATATACTCAAAAAAACAGGTGATGTCCGGCAGTTACATTCAGGCTTGGTATGCTTAGCAAAGTAGCTGTAAAAATATTGGTCAACATTAGGATCAAAATGTGTAAATTTCTAGAGAGATCTCATCACAAGATGGACTAATAAGAACGTTTGAAGTAAATAATTTTCTCACCATTTTAACTAAAGATGGACATAGTGAACTATTTGGACAATGCACAGGAGCATATTGACACGATAATTCATGTTCCCTAAATGAAAAACAAGAATTACAGCTTTTGTACATTGACTTTTTTGTTAAATTGTTGTGTACCATAAGTAAAAAGAGGTCTTCTCAAGAAATTATATTAAACTAGTAGTGAATGTATTTGATTATTTTGCAATAAATAAATAAATAAATAAAGTACAAGCAACTACAACAGATGTCAAAATAACATCAAATAATCACTGTGGAGGAGTAATTTTTTAGCATAGTTTCCATCCTGCACAGTGATTATTTACTCTTATTTCGACCACTGTACAAACCAGAACTAAATTTTCTGCAAAGGATCATTCAAATCATGTTTGACATCAGTGATCGAAATAAGGGTAAATCATCATTGTGGAGAAGTGATTTTTGAGCATAGCTTCAGGCTATAAGAAACTTTTGCAGGAATAAACAAAAACACTGTTTGAAGGAATAGCAGTGACTATTTATCCTTATTTCAACTGCTGGACATAATTTGCGCAAAATATTTTGAAACCTCTAAACATATCTACATTCTACAAGTTTAAAACAACCGATTGTGGAGAAGGGTGCTCAATGACCCAAATAAACCAATAACAAAATATAATTCATCACCACAATATATAATATTATAGATGTACCTTCTATTACAGATCTTCATTGTTACTGGACAAGCATTTGGGTTTATTTCATATGAACCAGGAATCCCACTTGATGATGGTGTACAACCATATTTACAATGGATGAACAATTCTCCAATCTGTTCACTTACCTAAAATGGTTAAAGATTTTAGAGTATTTTAAGCAGTAGTGGCTGAGTGGTTAAACAGTGGAGCTTATGATCGGGAAGTTCCCTGTTCAATACCACCCTTGGGTGAAAATTTCAAGCCACGTCCCTGGTGGTACTGTTGACTATATCCTCCCTCGTATATTCGTTGAGGCCTTGTTTCGGGGTCAATAGGGTAAGTTGAAGGTTGTATCATCAATTATTGTGAAGATCTGGAGAGGATGGAAAA
>JAULBZ010002688.1:0-18177 GCA_032360805.1 Neoturris breviconis | reverse complement strand
CTTAAATATCTTTAAGTTATGAATTATTTTTCTAATAATGTAAAAATAAAATACTTTACAAACTCTTTTTGAGTCTGTGCAACTTCTCCGTGATATACCAATTACTCCGTACTTATGTGTATTTTGTCTCCCCCACAGAGTAAGATTAGAAAAGAAAAGAGATTTTTTGTAATTTCACTGTTTTCGTATATCAGAAAAATAACAAACAACCTGAGGTCTGTTTTGAATATTTTGAACTTCAAAAGCAACATAATTTCATAGCATATCCCATATCCAGTAGTGGAAATTCATATTTCTTGAGTAACGCAAGAACACTAGCTTCTGTACATTTGAACACGAAAAAAGGTAATGCTTATCTTGCTTTAAATTAAACTTCAAGCTTCAAGACAGGTACTTTTAACTAATAACAATTAAAGCTTAGTTCTCATATCGCAAAACTTCTCGGGTAAGTGAACACATTTTCTTACGTATCATCTCTTATCGGCAATCATTTCAGATTGCATCGGGAAAACTGACTGAAAGTTCATTCCCGCGAGCTTTTTAGTTGATCAAATTTATTCCCGCGGAAGTTCCTAAAACTTCCCCGACTGCGAAATTTTCTAAAGTAGCAACTGTAGAAGCGAGGTTGCCCGCGAATTCTTTTGAAATAACTCAACCGCGAATTCTTTTGAAATAACTCAACCGCGAAAGTTCTTTCCCGTAAAATTTCGTGGTTCATTTTGAATTGGCTAGCTTCTCTGCAAGTCTTCGTAAGAATCTAGTAAACGTGCCTCTAAATAAACCTTTGTGGGGAAACGGTTAGAGCTGTCTCGCATCATAAACCCTGCTGACTGAGTACACAAGGTCAATCGAAACAGGTGGTGGAGTTTGAGGACAGCCTCTGATGAGATAACCCGACTCCCTGGCCTCAAAAACTCATGCGCTTATATTTCTACTCACATTGTTTATATATTTGTAGTCATAATGTGGTACCTCATATTTTCTCTCACCAGTTTTAATTAAACTTTACGGTAAAGGTCAGACAACCTCTGCATAATATAGCATTTGATCTAAATTTATCTGTATTGTTCTGAGGTAAAGTTAAATGACCAGGCTTTCTTAATTTTTATGATATGCACTTAATCATGTTAGGGGCAGGGTATTTTGACTTGACCCTAACCCTATTTAGGGGGAAAATTTCAAAAAAATGAAAAATATATTTTGTACAATTATTAAAATCATTATTCCTTTCAAATGAAATACCTTATGTTTACCCCTGACCAAATTTGGGTATTTTTGAGAAAACTTTAAAACAAATTGATTTTCTTTGCTCATTATTTTTCATAATTAATGTGCAAGAAGAGTCACAAAAAATTATACTAGAGCACATTGTTACAAGGCGCCCTGAAAAAAACAGAGAGTACCCCGCCCCCTGCACCCCTCCTAATAAATAAAAAGCAGTCACTCATGAAAACCGAGTTCACCTCGGTAAGAGCTCTATTATGATGTATAATGTTTTTTTGCGTGGCCGGTTGCAAGCGGACATTGTTTCGAACCACCCATTTTTATGAGCTGAGACCTGCCTGATAAGTAACTGTGGAGAACTTCAAATTATTTTGGCCGAAGCCGTAGGAGAGTACATCATGAGATAAACAGTCAAAACTTTTGAAAGATCCATTACAATTGCACCATTTTTTCCTAAGCCATCTAGACATTCTTACAATTTCTGAAGTAACTTGAACAAATCATGTTGTGAGGTATGTTTAGAATAGAGCCCACGTAACAGTTTTAACAACTTTTTGCTAAAAAATGACTCAATACGCATAACCAAAACATTCTTAAATACTTTCGAAAAAACTGGTAAAAGAATCTGTAATTCGTCTCTTCTGTTTTAGCTTTATGACGTCTTCTTGTGCTTCTCCTTACGATGGATACTTTATGTCGTCTTCATGTGCTTCTTCTTGTGATGAATACTTGATGAAGTCTTCTTGTGCTTGTTCTTGCGATGAATACTTTATGTCGTCTTCATGTGCTTCTTCTTGTGATGAATACTTGATGACGTCTTCTTGTGCTTGTTCTTGCGATGAATACTTTATGACGTCTTCGTATGCTTGTTCTTGCGACGATACTCTATGACGTCTTTATGTGCTTGTTCTTGCGACGATACTTTATGACGTCTTCATGTGCTTGTTCTTGCGATGAATACTTTATGACGTCTTCTTGTGCTTGTTCTTGCGATGAATACTTTATGAAGTCTTCTTGTGCTTGTTCTTGCGACGAATACTTTCCTCAAGATCTTCTTATGCCGGATATAAAGGCGGAGTTCCACTGAACGAATTCGTTCCCACAAATTCTAAAGGAAGCCATTTCATTGGTTAAAAACGACGTCACCTGTCAAGTGACATCACTTTCAACCAAGTTAATGACTTCCTTTAGAATCCAAAGGAACTAATTTGCCTTATTCAGGCCGGGCTTTTTGGGGCTCAGAACATTTTAGCACATTTGTTTTGATGACGTCATAACGAGAAAACAGGTGGTGCAGAAAAAAATAATTTTCAAAATGACTCTAGGTAAATTGTAGAAAAAATCATAAAATTTCTGGTCATATAAGCCATTCATTCAAAAGTTATGTAAAAACGTTTAGCAGGGTTAAGTTGCTGTGATTAATCCAATGAACAACAAGAGGTTTTGGTCATCGCCAGGACTTTTTTCTAAACAACACAAAGAAATAGTTGAAGAAGGTTGAAGAATGTAACTTGAAACTGGAATAATAGTATGATATGCAGGAGTGGAAATACATCATTCACACCTCAAATGTATAGAGCAGACAAACCAACAATGATCCACATGAGAAAATAAGTACAAGTAATAAAATATGAATCTGTAGGTATCAAATAATTAATAAGAAACGATAACATTATACGGTGATTGTATATTTAATTATGTGCATATAGATATTTAATTACTTTAATTAATATGATATATGTTTAATTGTTGGCATATGTGTATAATGAATAACTCTCCTTTAAATGAAGTCATCACTTAACTATTTTATAAACTAATACTAACGCAGATATGGTTAGTTACACAACATTCTTTACATACCGTTACCACACAAGGGAAATTTGTTCTATACAATGCATAAAAATCTCCGTAGTAGACATTTAAAATATCGTTCCATCTCAGAGCTTTATGTTTAGTAACACTCCGTCATAAAGCTTCTTAATCAGATTATATTCAAGTAATTAGACATTTCTTTCATAGCTTGTAAAATAAAAAACGTTTCAAAAAGATTTACGAACATTATTTGTTTGAAATGCATTCTTGATATAACTTATCGTCGTGTCAGTTCAGGTAGGTTTCATAAAATAATTATTTTACATTCCAGAAGACAAACGATGTCGGAACAACGTCGAAACAACGTCCTATCGATATCATGACGTACTATTTACGTTGTAATGTCGATACGATGTCGTGGGCTCACTGGGGCTATTTCCTAGCTACAACTACAGACAACCTATCTTCATTTTAACTGATGTGTGTGTGTGTGTGTTTAAATCAACTGAACGTACCTTATGGTATAAACTTTTCTTTGAGGTCTGGTTGTTCGACTCCCCTGGGGACACACGGCGCCGTGTAAACTTTAACGACAAGTAGGCGTCGCTATGAGGAATTTCCGATGTGTTGGTTAATCAACAGTTAACCGTGAATGCTTCCGGTATATACAGAATTCGCCGAAGATGTCATCGAATAGAATTCCCTTTTTTCTTAGAATCTACTTCAGCCATCTATTAAACTTGAAGATTTTAATGTTTATCAAAAATTGAACAAAGACAGATCTCCACTAGGCGAACTGGTGTAATGAAGCCAATCCATTGGCTGAAAGGGACGTCACCTGTAGGGTAACATAGCTTTCAATCAATGTAATGGCTTCATTTAGAATTCTCGCAAACGAATTCGCCTAGTGGAGGTCCACCTTAAAAATGGAAATTCTTGAAATAAATAATCGTTCTGGAAGTCTTATCAATGTTTAAAGAAATGGTTTTACTTGAAATCGAGTCAGAGTATTGTAAGCGCGAATGTTGTAAGGATTTTAGCACTACATTGTATCCATAAAAAAGGACAGTTCTTTGTAATCTTTGTAATCTTTGTATTCATTTAAATTGATGTCCACTTTTAACAAAAAATTAGCGGGTTTTATTTCTGCATAATTTGGAGATTCGGGTCTTATAATAACGAAGGAGTTAAGTAGCTATATCCACCGCTTTCATCGCATCGTTCAAGATATCCACCGTCCAACAATTTATATATGAATATCAGAGAACAGTGTTTTGCAGATTTGTTTATTAAATGGTGTATTTCTAATAATGGATCAATGGGCACACGGTGTCAAAACAGCGTCTTTCCTACGTTACTTAGATGTTACATGGCGGTAGGGTACATTGCATGCATGTGGATATTCCAAATCTGAAATGTATTTATACTGAAAATGTATATGTGTACATGGTTGTATCTTAACGAAGGAAGACTTACCGATATTACTGACAGGTTTTTGTTCAAATGGCTAATAATACCGTATTTCTCCACGCTGTAACTCCATTATCACGTGGTTTAATTTTCTCGATGGTATACGTTGAATATACGTTTTTGTTGAATATTTTATTTCTTATTCTAGCATTTGTTATTTTATAGGTCTAGAATTAACCGTAACACAATTCTACCACAGGGAAACCAAGAAAGCTTTGATGCAGTTATGATGTCCTTAGATAGTCAACGTTTGTTATGTGGAAATCTACCAGATGTGGCTCTTACCGCTGCAAAAGCCATATATAAACGTGAGCTGTCTGATTCCATGTCCGTATTTCAAATACATAATGAACCAATCCATACGAGAGTGTCGTCTGCTCCTGAACCGACACAAATTAGTTACAATGGTGATGATGAGAAAGTTCAACTTAGAAAAGGTAGATCTAAACGTGTACCAATTCTTATACGTAAAGTGAAAGCATACTCATGGCCTAAACGTGCCATTCTACCTTCATTTTCTCGCATAAAATATTCAGATACTGAACCATTAATTGGAGATTGTTTAACTGAGAGTGGATATAGTACTGAAAAAAGTGAGGAAAAACTAGAAGAACGTTTACTAGAACATGGTATCAATATACAAAGTAAGAAAGTAGAGATTTGTAATGAGACCACGGATGAACCTCCAGCACGCCCTCCACTCCCATTACCTCGAAAACATTTCGATACAAGCTTAACCAGTTGTAGCAGTCCGTCTTACGAGAAGCCATCATGTCACAATGAGTTACATCAGCAATGCTTTAATGCGATTTCACCGCGGAAACGAGACTCATCTGTTGAGAATTCACCACAGAAACGAGACTCCTATACTGAGGCTTCACCGCGGAAACGAGATTCGTGTACTTCGCAAAATAGCAACGATCTCTCCAAGAATATTAACATGAGTCTTAAAGATCTTATAAAAATCCATGAACAAGAAATAGCTAGAGTATCTGCTGTCAGCCTTCGTCCAGAATCGAGAAAGAGTTCACTGAGTGAGTCTAGGAAAAATTCTGCATGGAAACGCCACACCACTATTGGACTTACAAACCACAGCCTGGATCTTTATCAAGATACCAGTCCAAACGAACATGATGAAATATTTTTAAAAAGTACAGTTTCTGAGTCGTCACAAAGAAAAGAGACCAGCGAATTTACATTTGATGATAATTTTACAAAACAACAAATTAGTAGTCCAATCAGTTCAGTTCAGTTCAATTCAGTCTCATCCGAACATTTGCCTATTTCCCCAACTTCTGCACTTAACCCTGGTACATGGCCTTTGTTGTCAAGTAAAACAAAGCTTAACGCACCGCCAACAACTCTTCCAAAAGCAAAGAAGATGAGTACTACAGTAATAATTGAACCATCTTTTATTAATATAAACAGTGCAAGGGAACAATTTGCAAATTTGACATCACCTGGTGTAAACTTAAAAGGACCTAACGATCAATGTAGTGTGTATAAGAGGGATGTTATGGTGCAAACTGAACATTCTTTAGTGCGTTCCGATTCCTTTAGCAACGAAGACCGCATAGTAACTCTCACGTCAGAGATAAGTCAAATGAAGACAGATTTTGAGCTTGAGCGACAAGATCTGCATAAGAGGCTGAACGAACAGAAAAAGGTTGCTAACGCTTATCAAAAATTGGAAGAAAGATACAGAAAGAAAGTTTGCACAATGAAAAAAGAAATGAAAAATTGTGTCTGCTTGCAAAATAGAAGTAAAGCGTATGGTAACAATGCTGTTTTAGCAAGGTAAATAATTATAATGTAATAAAAATACTGAATGAGGCTTTGTATATCACCACGTACAAACTGTGTAGTGATTATCACATGCCCTATTACACCGCATAATGGCGCCCATTTGTTTTGATTTTTCAAATGTAAATCTTGAGCAAACAAACCTTCCTACATTGGTGTGTGGAAATAAAAGAATGATGTGTGTGGCATAGTTTATACATAACTATCTAGGAGTAGATAAGTTGGTCAAGCCAAGATTCACATTCAAAAACCTAAAGAAGGGGCGCCACCATGCGAGATTATTGGGTTTGATAATTAATTATCCATATATGGCAATAGACTATCCATATATGGGAATGCGCAATCCATGTTTAGCAATACACTATTCTTTTTTGGCAATATATTATCCATATACATAAGACACATACCATGTGTGGAAATACACTAGCCATATATGCCAAACACTATCCATATATAGCAAAACCCTATCCATGTATGGCAATACCCTATCCACATATGGCAATGCTCTATGCGCATATGGCAATGCCCTATCCACATATGGCAATATCCTATCCATACAAAGCAATACACTAACCATGTGTGGCAATACTCTATCCATATATGGCAATACACTATTCATGACAATACACTATCCATGTATGGCAGTACACTACCCATATATGGCAATACACTGACAGTTTTAGGGGAGTCATTGCACAACGATACCGGTAGGGAATAAAGCTGTAGAGAAATTGAAACCTTTAACCCTATTCATGCCGGGCTTTTTGGAGCTAAGAGTAGCCGGAGGGGGGGGGGGTGGGGGTGGGGCACAAAGTGATCATGCTAAATTGCATTTTGTGCTATGCCCAAACTTCACTTTTGAAGAATTGTCAGTTTTCCAAATTAAAGGACTTCTTAGGGAGTCAAATATAGGGGACGTTTAATGATTTGTTTGTGACGTTCTTGGAATCGTTTGTGCGCTGAAAAATTTGTTTGTACATTCATGGCCTTGTTTTTGAGTTCAAAGATTGTTGGTATATTTAAATCTTACCTCGACGAAGGAGAGTGAGATTTGTTAAAATGCAAACTGTTGATCCGGAAAAAGTTGAAAAAGTTCTTAATCTAGCCTACAAATATTTACATGAGACATTTTACGAATTCTCCATGTAGTTAAGGATCACCTTTTGTTCCCAGAGTTTCTTGCCTTTAAGAAGCCCTGGGAACGAAGTTGGTTAAGGATGGTTCTGAATGCCTTTTTTGCGAATAAAACATTATATTTAACATCGGGTATTTACAGCGCAAAAACTAAACAATTGAATGTACTAAAAATTAAAGGAAAATATAGTTGATGTGCAGATGTGCTGTACGTTTAGGCTGGACGTCACTAAAATTGGCTAAATATTGCTAATTTAGCACTTTTAGTGGTGATTTCTGATTGAAACCTCCTCACAATCGTGTAAACCATGCTGAAGTGCTTCAAAAACAAGTATTCTCTTAAGTTAAGGATGTGTCTCATCCAGCGAAAAATTCTAAGGTCAAACTAAGACAATACCACAAATGACGTCATAGTTTTGAGAAATGTGTTTATCCTTTAATCAACTATTCTCTTATTAGAAAATTTAAATATTAAGTTTTTGCACAGAAGTACTGAATTATGTACATTAGCTTTAACATTTTCTTCATAAAAAGACCTCTTGAATCGTCCTTAACTACACACAAACACAAGTAAGAGATAAGTCTGAAAAATGACCACAATGAGTGGCTAGATATTTATATCAGTGATTTATCAATGAGTCTGGAAAATGACCACGAGGAGTCGCTAGAGATTTATATCAGTGATTTATCGATAAGTCTGAAAAATGACCACGAGGAGTCGCTAGATATTTGTATCAGTGATTTATCAATAAGTCTGGAAAATGACCACGATGTGTCACTAGAGATTTATTTCAGTGATTTATCGAGTAGACTTAGGGCTTAGGATCTTAGGTCTTCTAAAGGCAGGTCAAAAACCTTGCATCGCTATTTTTTTATTTCCATGCAATGTGTTATGGGTTTTCAGGAGGGTATTTCGATGGCTAGTACATATCAATCGTATTTATTCATTTCTGAACATGCAAAATGGTGTAAACATCGTTTTAGTGAATAGGGTTAAGAAATAAATTGCATGCCAAGAAAGTTGTGATATTAATATAGTCGAGCTAGTGAAATTGCAAGAACAAATCTGGCAAGTACGAAGAGGCCACTGCATAAAGGAAAGAAAGAGAGAAAAAAGAGCGAAGGAGAATAAACAAAAGTTCTTACTCAATACAAAGCTTCGTAGCTTTAGACAAAACACAACTCTGTGATGACTGGTTGTTAACAAAATGTTTGACGTGGCTTATGAGGTTTACCGTATCATAGTCACAAAATTCTTGCGACTATGATCTTATCTGTGGCTTGAACAGACTCTTAATTGGCAGAATATATTTGCTAGGAAATGTCCTTTTAAAGCTTTCACCTTTTCACTTTAACAAAGAAATATAAAAATATATGTTTGTGTTTTCTTTTTTTTTTGTCATTTTTTTCTACATGAACCTTCATTTAGAGGATAAATATGTTTTAACACTCCGCAAAAATTTCTTCCTTTAGGGTATGACAAAATTTTCACCAATTAAGGTAGTTTATGTTAGTGTACATTTTTTTGACACAGACATTTAATGTGGATATTTTAGCAGTTCATGAAATACAGCCAATATAATTCAGACATAATTTGCCTTCTATACATACACTGATAATCATCGACGAATGAAGCCTGCAAGATATCCATTTAAATGATATGGGAAAGAGATTCATGCTGGAAAAAAGCCCTTAAGCTCTTTTAACTGATAAGGAAAAAGGATTCGTACGGGAATAAAGCCATGGTACGGCTTAAGACAGTAAATTGGAAAAGACTCCCTAAAGAGGCTCAAAAATGAGAAACATAAGGGAGTCGATAAATAATGATGCCCTTTGGGGAGTCACTAAGTACAAATATCACGAGAAACAGAAGGGATTCATTCATGGAAAGGAGAAGCTAATGAGAGTCAAAAATGGGATCCCTAAGAAAGTCTGAATAACTCCCTTGTGGAGTCGCCACAGACACTCTGCTATGACGCCCTTAAGCTTCTAAAAAAGGCTCCCCTAAAACTGCCAGTGTATCCTATCCATACATTGCAATACCCGATCCATATATGAAAATACCCTATCCATATATGAAAATACCCTATCCATACATGGCAATACCCTACCCATATATGACAATACCCTATCCATATATGACAATACCCTATCCATATATGAAAATACCCTATCCATATATGAATTTTAAAATGACGATAAAAACATCTCATATATGGTAAAGGTTTGCTTATCATGCTAGGTTTTTTAGGTTTAGAACTAAGATGCGGACTCGGTCCTCTCCACTGGAGATCTCCGGATTTCCTTGGTTTCACTATCTATGAAACTTGATGATGTATTAGTACTAACTGTAATGAACATTTTGGTCAAAAACTTTGAAATTGTAGTGGAAAAAGAAGATAATGTTGTAAATAAAAAACGACACGTTCCTGAGGACAAATCCATGTATTTTCGTAAGCTTTCGTAAGATTCAAGCCAGGATGATCACACTGATTTTTTTTACAGTTTTGTCAGAATTTATAACTAAGAAATATTACAATAGATTCATTAACAAAAACAATGCAAAAATGACGTGTTTAAATTAAAAAAGCTCTAAGACCTATTGAGGATGATCACGCTCAATTAAAAGACTCTCCATCAACGTGAGTTTAAAATTGTTGGACTCGCGTGCTAGCACAGAAAGATTTCAAAATGTGCAGGAGAGCAGGAAGACGATGTTAAAAGATGATTGAATATGGCAGTAGTCAGGTGACAAAGCTTAACAGGCTTTCCAGTTAAAGCTGAAATACCAAGGTGCTCGGACATACGAACTTTCAAATATCGTTTAGTTTTGCCATAATAAGTGACGTTGCAGTCACGACACGAAAATTTATAAACTAATCTTGAACATAACAACTTGGATATTTTTATCGTTAAAGTAGATCTAAAAACTACCTTTAGCTTACAATGTGGTAGCTTATCAGCAATTAAGAAAGATCTTTGTATTATACTACCATTTCTAAGACAATTATCATTACAGATTAGAACTCGTATCTCTAAATTAGTTGCGACGTCATCAGAGAGTCGCGTATTCAATTTTCGGTTAAGGTACCTTACCTGACTAACGCGTACGTGGAAATATGTGGTCAACTTCCTTTCCTCCTCCTATGAAATTATGCATAACTTTTTAAATAAAAGTAATATCATTCTCAGTTCAAACTTTCTGCCTTTTTTTAAATAATTGTCTCGTCCTCGGTATTACGATGATTTCCAAGGGTAGACCAAAAGAAATAGGCAAAAAAAAATTTATTCTAATTAATATGACATATTACACATATTATGTTGGATTCAAGATTTTATGCGGAATCTGTTTCTGATGTTTATTTTACATAAACAGGTAGCTACTTGTGATAGGTTTTTGTATCAAGACAATATACTCATACAAAAATTGATTTCCATACAAATGATAAGCTATGACGTCATAAGTATGAAGCAATAAGGGACCTGCTAATTATTTCTGTGCTAAAATGTAGTTTATTGTTTGAAGTACCCTTTGGTGTAAATTTGAAAAAAAAATATGGAGCCGTTCAGATTATTAGGCTCTCAGAGCCATAAATATCCTAGGCCTAATAGTGTTATGTGGTACCCTCTGTTACTCCAGTGATTCACTACACGACAGAGCAGCCTTATCGGTTACTTTTTACACTCCCATCATATCTCAATCGTCTGGTTATAAAAATAAAAGTAAAAATTACCCTACCTGTACCAAAATAATTTTTTTCTTTTACTTTTTTTTCTTTTTTTTTGATCTAATTTATGGTTTTGACGAACATACGGTTCACAAAGAAATGATTGGTTGATGCGATATAGTCTTGAAAATCCTGGGGATTTAAAACTGAAAATGTGACGTTTGTGCACAAGTCAAGACTATGATATAGCAGCAAGTTGCTATTAAATAGGGCAAGAAAGCGAGTAAAATTGGAAAATCGAAATTCTTGAGATCTTAATTAGTTTTCTCAATCGTATCTTCATAGGATACCGATTAAATGAAAGCTAACCCAGTGGGCAAAAAACTTATTCAAAGTCCGCAGTTTTCAAAGTTCTTCTAGCGTTTTTACTGCATATATTGATCAAGTTTTTGCCCTGAGGGCGAGATTGACAATATTTTTGCGTTACGTTAGTTATTATTTCATTTTAGACGAAGTTTATCACCAAGCTACTTTTTTCAAGAACATCACGATATAACTGTTCAAAGAGTTGATAACATACTCCACCAATTAGAAGCATGGTTATATCAAACGGAACCGACAGACAGGAATGAGATATCATCACTCGTTGGATCAACAACAGATGAAATATATCCAACATACAGATTAACATCTGATTATTTCTTAAGTCCACCTCTTGAAATTATTGACAGAATTGATGCAACCTCTGTCTAAGAGTTGGCGATGTCGTAAATCTCCGACTATACACACCCCCTCCCGCTGTCTTTTCTTTTAACTCTAACAGTAGGCTTGCGACAGTCTTTCAATCCCTCCACCCATCATAAAGTACTTTTCCAAATCAATTTTATGACTTTGGCACAAATTTTCCAGGGATCATTTTCCATATAATTTGTTGGCGTATTTTACTGAAATAAACTAAATAAACATATATTGAAAATATTGAGAGAAAAAAATCAACACACTCTAACGAAAAAATGAGGATGTCAACATAATTATGTTAGTAATAGTCGGGTGTTTTGCATCAAAGTATTCCTAATAGATTGAACTATATTCGTGGAAAGTTTCAAGTTGATTACACTACACAAACAAATTTTACGCCCCCTCCCCCGCCCCCGACAGTAGGATTTTCAAAAAATCCCTGGTAAGATAGGGTTAAGCGGTTTCTACGATGAAGGACATACTGATCGCCTCCCTGTTTTAATAACTCCTCGCTAATCCCTGGTAGAAAGATGGCGGTTATTGTAAAATGTATAATAAATAAAATGTTAATAAAAATATCAAAACAATGAGATTGCTTTCCTTCTTAAAAACAGTGGTCACACGACATCATGCACAAGTCAGAACAAAGCCTAACTCGGTTGCCGGCATCGACAGTGTTTCAACGTTGAAGATAAAGCTTATTTTAAAACTATTTCTAACGTAAAGGTTGATTCCCATTTGTCAGAAGATTCCCTGCGAAAGCCAAAATAAGACATTCCATTGGTAGAAATCTGCGCCATACATTGGGCGACACCAATATCTACCAATGGTTTGTTTCTTTTGGCTTTGGTGCTGAAATTCCTCTAATAGAAAACAACTTAAAATGACTTGAATGTAGTGCAGATATCTTTGCATAGTGACTGCGTATACAGACCAGATATATTCACATTAGTGACTGTGTATTCCCATGTGTGACACATTCCCTATAAGGAAATATCTGGACCATACTGCCTTATAGAGCATTATCAATCGCATTTGCTCCAATACCAAAATTGAAGTTATTTCATTATCATAAGTTTTTACTTTGAACAACAAATGCTTCGTTTCAATTATTTGTAAAAAAGGTCTTTTAGTTGTCCTGTATCCATCACGAAGTGTGATTATCTAGACTGATTATTCAGCGAGTTGGCCTTAAGATCCTGTTCTTTTAGGGTTCCCTGTGTCCTTCACAAAGTGTTATTATCTAGACTGATTATTCAGCGAGTTGGCCATAAGATTCTGTTCTTTTAGGATTCCCTGTGTCCTTCACAAAGTGTTATCATCTAGACTGATTATTCAGCGAGTTGGCCATGAGATTCTGTTCTTTTAGGGTTCCTTGTGTCTTAAATGAGTTTTGAGGCATTTCACCCTGCGGGACATATCTCTGGAACTACTAATTCTACTTCAATGACAGTTGCTACACTTGCTATAATTATTCAAATGGGTGCTTATTTATTTTATGCTATTGTTAATGCTGACCTCATTCGAGGGAGGTAAATTTTAGGAAATGCAAATCCCGAAAAGTTAAAAACACAGTAGAACCATGATAGATAAAGGGACAGATTTGAACTAAATGCTGATAACCAATATATTCGTAACATTGGGTTACCTCATCACAAGGGGAAATACTTAAACAAGAATTGCTGTTTAAGCCTATTTCTAATGGACATTTTAGGGATCTGGGTATCTTTCTGAGAGAGTTTCAAGGATAAGTATCCTAACTATAAAAACTTAGTAGAAAATGGAGTGAGAATCAAAAACCCAAAAAGTTTAAGAAAATCAGAAAATGTCGAGGAAATCAGAAGAAAAGAAGATATATTAAATTTTTAGTTTTTCAGATTTTTAGGTGAAAAGTAGTAAGAGTTTTTTATGTGGTTTCAGATTATAACTAATATTGGCACAACCGATTAACTAATGTATCTGGAATTTGGCATGCTGA
Organism: Neoturris breviconis; assembly: GCA_032360805.1. Classification (NCBI taxonomy): domain Eukaryota; kingdom Metazoa; phylum Cnidaria; class Hydrozoa; order Anthoathecata; family Pandeidae; genus Neoturris; species Neoturris breviconis. The sequence continues at coordinate 4,350 of JAULBZ010002688.1, read as the reverse complement.
CGTAAAATAGGTTGGAATTCGGTATTGCAACGTTTCAAGCTATTTTTAAAAAGTATAGTAACCTAAGAAAAGTCGAAAAATTTCAAGTTAAAATCATATTCCGTTTAAATGTTATTAAAAAAGTTTAACAGGAAGCAGGATGGAACGTGTCAAACTCTTGTTGATTACCGCCCGTTTATTTCAAACTCCGTTCTAAAAATAGATTTTGGGACTAAATAGTGCCAATTTGGGCAAAATATTGAAAATGGTTCGTTTACCTTGAAAGTTTCCAGTTTTCCACTTTGACTTGACTTACTTGACTTGCATACTCCAGAGAGTGCTACATTTTTGTGCACACAACTTTTCCATTTATTACGATCTTGTCCCAACTTTTCAGCTGTCAGCATCGGCAACCCAGTATCAACACGTATTTGGTCTGACACGTATTTTACGTCTTTAAGACGTCGATATTACGTCTCATTGCAAACCATTTGTTTTCGTCAGTTTGAAGACGTCTTATAGACGTCTTATTGTAAGACGTGCGTATTAAGACGTCAATAAGACGTCTTAAAGAGGTCCAACAAAAGACGTTTTTTTTAGAATACGTCTTTAAGACGTTGATATTACGTCTCATTGCAAACCATTTGTTTTCGTCAGTTTCAAGACGTCTTACTGTAAGACTTGCGTATTCCATGGAATACCTGATGAAAACTAGCTCTACGGTCCATTAAAAATGCGCAGCATTCTATGTAAAACAGAATACTCCATGTTCTATTAAAACAGAGAAATTCTATCGGAGTGCATATAACACGTCTTTGAAGCTTTAAATAACAATGTTTACACGCAAAGAATTCTGTGAAAAAGATTGCTTGCCTCATTCGCATATTTGTACTTATTTTTCGCGCATTCGTGCAGATATTACGCACAAAGCTCGATGTTAGAAAAAGATAACAAGATTTGTATGTTTAGAACCATGCCTTGCTCTCTAATTCTCTAGACATTTTTTTTTTTTTTTTATTTTTTTTTTATGGCTAGATGCAAACAACCTTCTGCCATGTTGAAGAAAGTTTTAATGAATTTCTTACCGCCAAAATCTTGTAAAAAAAACTTGTATCTCCTTCGCGGATATTTTATGAGCCCCGCTGGTTATTGTATTCAATTGGAAATTATAATAACCACTACGTTATAGTTGCGCCTAAAGATAGTTTAACCAATCACAAGTTTTTTTCAGGAGAGAACCAATCACATGCATGCGTTCACAAAGATGATGCATTTCAAGATGGCGAAACAAGCTGCTTAGTACCCAGTGGGCAAAAACTGGTTCAACAACGTTGTTCTAGCAAACTTTGAACAGGGTTTTTGCCCACTGAGTATCAGCTTCTTTAGGAAATCTCTCTAATTTTTTGTTTTGTTTAGCTAGGTATTTTATTTATTAGCTAGGCATGTTATTCGCACTTTAGTGGGCCTACTAAATCATACTGACTGTTTAATTTGGATTTCAGATTGATTCGTGGGCCTATCTTAGTAATATTTCTTTATTTTGAATTTAAATTTAACTATTTTCTAAGTGAAGTTGTTTAGTCAAAAAGCTTTTTAAAGCTCTGTTTAATAAAATATAAAAGGGAATGATTCTATTATTCAGGGGCTGTTGCACATGAGATCATAGCGCTTAAATTTGTAGGCTAGGTCACTATAGCCACTTTTTGTTCCTGCAAACTTTAGGAATTTTAACCCTAGTTTAACCAAAGAGAGGGAAGAGGGGGCAAAACTGCCCCCCTGGAAGAAAATGTCTATATTCTCAGAACTGTTCATGCTATGTTAGTTTGCTATAAATTACACAAAAATCACTGTCTGTACATAGTACGTTTTAAAAACGTTTTTAAGACGTCTTTTCGATCCTTAAAAAGACATCATCATAAGACGTTTTTAAGACGGCTCGAAGAGGGCTTTAAGACGTCTACAAAGCTCGTCTTAAAGCGTTACACTTTAAACCCATTTTGAGGCAAAAAAAAACGTCTTTTGGGAACTTAAAAAGACTTCTTTAAGACGTTTTTAAGACGTCTTTAGAGACGTCTCAAAGACGGCTTTAAGACGTCCTAAAAACTCGTCTTAAAGCGTTACACTTTAAGCCTATTTTGGGTACTTGAAAAGACGTCTTTGAGACGTCTTAAAGACGTCCTTGCGTTTACTGGGAGTGGTTGCGACCAGACACTGTGTAAAGTTCTTGCAGTTCTGAGTTTCTAAGTGATGACGTATGTCTTTCTCTTTGCAGATATTTTTGCCATGCAAAGGCTGAGTTTTACTTTGGCAGTCAAAAGACGATGGTCACTGCCTAGGCAACTAGTTTTTTTCATTTCCTGTTTATGAGGATGTAGTTTATCTGTGATTTACTGTTGTTCATGTCCAGGGTTTACCCTTTCCTTTTTTAAAGGTGGTGTTGGTAATATGTAGGTTACTTTCTGTAGCGTGCTTGAATAGGAATTGTCTATTGTTGTTTGTTGTCTCATGGTATGTGTATTGGGCTAATTCTTTTCCAAGATAAACGTTGTAGTCTCCATACTCTATTACCATGTGATGTCTCGTTATGCGATTCACAGCGTTCGTCAGAGTTTCAAAATGCACTTATGCCCCGTCGCTGCCCTCGGTTGGGACATGGTTGACGGCGATAGTTGTGTTTGGGTTACCATAAAAAATGGCCATCATAATTCTGTTGTTGATTGGTCGTACTTCAGATAGGGCATTGCTCATTTAGTAAATTTGAAGCTAACTCCCATAACAGGAGCCGTCCTAGTATCCGCAGCCTGGGGAGCCAGTGGATGGGAGCTACCTTCACCACACCACAAAAGAATAGAAATTTTGTCCGTGCAATACTATTTTAGTATTTTCATTTGAATAGTTAAAGGTTTTATGACACGAATATTAGCAATACTGTTTTATGGTACAAGTATTATAATTCTAATAAAAATAATATAAAAAAATATGCATCTACGATTGCACAAACAATCACAATCACATACACTCTTGTGTAAGATTCTTCATTCCTCTTTAGTCTCTCCACTTCTCCAACACCGAATAAAAACGCCAACGAACAAACATTTCGACTAGTGCAATATTTAAGTAAAAGAGGGTCCAGCTAGACAGATCAAAATACATCCACAGGCCATGGGATTGAGAAAGCATTGTGTCTAGGCAAACTCTAGCAGTCCAAACACAGCAGATTAATGAGCAAAAACAATAAAACGAAATGAAAATAAAATTAAGAATGACTTCCTTCTTGTATGAGTGCAGGATTATTCCATTTTCAGTGGGGGTGGGGCGATGACCTGGATGGAATCCATTCCAGAAAAGAACTTAAACATAAACAGAGATGTCCAGAAACGAATATAAGTATACTTTTAGAGTTTTTTAAGTTGCACAATATGCATTACTGAATATGCTACGAAATTGGTAAAATTGACTCTCAAACAAGAAAAAGGTTGATGCTGTTCTGATGGACCTATGAAAAGCTTCTGATTGCTTGTCACATGAACTACTGATAGCCAAACTCGAGGCATATGGATTGGGACCTCAGCAATATAAAACATAGAGTCCGTATCAACACATCATTCAGCAAATGGTTTGAGTTACTTCTACAACCGATCGCATAAATTATAAGATATTTTACAAATTTCGACAAGCGATACAAGCCACAAGTAAAAAGTTAATACGAAAAATGACCACTAGACGTCCCTTGAGGTTTATCCGAGTAGACTTAAGACTTAGTGCATAGGATCTTGGGTTTTTTTGCAAACTCGACAAATTCTGCTGTTCATAGCAGCTTAGTATCCGGGCTCTTGGAACATATTCGATTTTCGTGTAAAAAACGTTTAACGTCTTGGTAGGCGTCTTAAAGACGTCTTAATATAGTCTGATTTGTCCGTTTAGAAAACGTCAGAATATAGACGATTAAAAGACGTCAACGCAAAACGTCTTTTAAACATCTAAGAACATCTTAAAATCGTGTTTTAGACGTCTCATCAAGACGTCTTTTAGAGGATTATATTTAGATGCATTCAAAAGTTGTTTGTATTGCGGAGGAAAAAATTATTTTTAATTTTTAAAATTATCTACTTATTTCTTAGTCAACCAAAAATAATTTTGTTATTTCCTTTTGAGAATACAAATACACAATTATTTTGCAAGAACGATATATTTCGTTTCAGCGGGTTATATTGGCTGTGTGATACATTGGGCTCTATATAAAGAGGCCCTCATTCAATGTTATTATCATCATCTTCCTTCATCATCCGAAGAGGATTGAGGTTTTGTGTAATACGTTATATATTGTAAAAATATAGAAATATCGATCAACTGTATTGTATCTCTTTGTTA